>VXBS01001264.1:118293-128895 GCA_013400255.1 Sitta europaea | reverse complement strand
TCCCTGCGGCCGGGCGGGCCCGAGGGCCAGCGCCGGACCCGGGCGGCGGGGAAGGGCCGTGAGGGCCCTTCGGGGGCGTGCGTGGCAGAATAATCATTCCTTTATACTGCTTGAATTTATGAGCATGGACTTGCTAAACCCTCCAGCAGCACTGGTTATCAGCCTTGGACAGAGAACTGGAGCCGCGTTATCCAGTTGGAAGTACAGGGAGGAAAATGTGGTTTCCTGAACTGTCGGTTTCCTGGAATATCAATATTAACACCCGAGAAAGGCAGAAAGTGCCAGGGGTGGTTTAATTGTTGGGGTGGGTGAGAGGGAGCCTCAGCTTCTGGTAACGGGACTGGAAGCGCAGCAATAAACCCTGGCATCGGTAACGTGTGTACAAAGCACATGCACTGTTTCTGATGGGTGAAATCCGAGCTTGGACTAGAATCAGTTCTAGATTCTGCATTTCTGCACCAGTTCCTTCAGTAACTGTACAAGAAATTTGCACCTTTCCAGTCTGATGCCAAAATTCAGTTGTAAAGTCACTGTTCGTGAAATAAAGTTGTCCATCTCACTGTCGAAGTTTAGGAAAGCAATTCAACAGTCCCTTTGAAATAAAAGATTTTTTTTTTAAAGCTGACATGCAGGATATACTTCTACTATATCTTAATACTATCTACTATTTTTCATCTTAATTAATGCATGCTTTAAAATGTAGGACCACGTAAAAAACATAATGCAGGAAACCACTTAGACTGTTTTCCATAGGTCAAGAAAGATACCTGAATCACCATGACCCTGATGATCATGACATTGAAACATCAAGACATTCAGCATTTATGCCAAGAATTATTAGTTAAGACACATCATGTAAAGGAAAAATGCAGTATTTAGCATGTTAAAGACTTTTGCTCAAGTACTTGAGCCCAAAACCATAAAGCAGTTCCAATAATACACACAAAGCATTCCCACTAATCTGTCACGATGAATAAAACTTAGAAATCATAGCTGAAGGTAAAAAATTCTGAAGTACTAACCTAATAAATTAGTTGTCATCTCCATAAAAAGCATGCATCTAAGGTAAAGCTGCTTACTCCTCAGTATGCATGTGTTTTTAGTATGATCACAAATAACAAAGAGTCAATGTTACAGATTAAATTTGAACATTCTTTTCAGTTAGGGATCACTGTCTCCCACCAGCTTTTTGCAGGGCAGAGATGTATTTATTTTAGCAATCATGGCAAAATATTTCATCTTTGCTTCTTCTATCAAAACAATTAATGCTGTGGTCTGTTAGAAGCAGAGAGTTTTCATCAACCAAGAAAAAAAAAAAAATCTGATACTGCATTTTGCCATAGATGTGATGGAGGTGGAGCTGGAGACATCCCAAGGACCCTTGGCAAAGGGAGAAAAGGGGACTGACCACTGCTGCTGCTTTCTGTAAATATTAAGAGAGTTTACCAAAATAAATTTGGGTTCACTGCAGCCTCTCAAACAAAGTGGTCCACAAAATTCTGCCCTGTATGCATTCTCCCCTTTCCCTTTAGGTCAACCCAGCATAAAAATGCATCACATTTTTATGGTATATCACAGAAAATAGCCTAGAGCTGCAGATACTGGCCAAGAAAAGCAAGGCTGTAAATTTCATACAGAGATGTTTCTTTAACCATAGTGAGCAACGTAGATCCTGGAATCAAGGAGAAGATTGTAAGAGGAGAAGTTTATGAATGGCCTTACAGAGAACTTGGGAAGAAATTAAGAGAATTTTTGGAGGTGATAGTACAGGAAACATCAGATGACATAAGAGTTTCTGAGCCTATATAGGGATAATATTTAGCAAAGAAAAAATTTCAAGGCAATACAGAAGTCTTTAAAAATTGATAAGCAAAAAAAAATTATTTTAATTATTTTTTGTTTCTTTTAAGGAATATCATCGTATTTCAAAGACTCCCTGACTGCCAGTTTCTGAATCTAAACATATCAGTATTTCATAAGTGCATGAAAATTGATAAATTAAATTGTTCGCTCTGGTTCTGCTACTGGAACAGAAGAAGGCACAAGATAAAAATAAACAACACAGTTAGTAGCATCTGTCTGTAAGAAAATTGAGTTAAAATATTAGTAATGGATTTTATTGTCTGATGTGGCAAAACAAAGACTCCAAAGTTCCAGGTTAAAAAAACAAACCAGGAAACAAGTAATTGTCAAAATAGACAAACTTATTTCAGTTTAACTTCTGTTTTCAGATGTTTTAGAATAAATTTTCTTCTTTTTTTTAAGAAAACATCTGTCTTTATAATTTAGCAGATGTTGCAATTGCTTAGGAATTGCTTTTAATTCTAGCAACATGCCTTTTATTACTAGAACTTGCCATAGAAATTTGACATGGCAATAGCATCCTAATAACAAAAATAGGTCTTTCAAATAACATTTTCAAATTTCTAGTGCACCTACCCTTGAAATTTCTGTCTGTTTCTGGGGCATATATTCTGTTAATCCTTCCTCCTCAATTCATCACAGGTAAACATAATTGTACATGCAGCTGTGCTTTTACCATTTGCCATTCCTCCAGTTATTTTCTACATACAAAAAATCCAAATGAAGACAAAGATTTGGTCCATGTAAGTAAGTAAATATGTTCTAAGAATATATTTGAATTTTTTTTCTCCTGGTACCTGTCACAAGAACAAACTTCCAGACTTTTTTTTTTTTTTTTCACGTTATGAATGTTGCACAAAATTGGGTTTGGGGAATTTTTTTAAGTTAGTAAATAAAATCTAGTAATCCCATTGTTCTCCACTGTGTGAACTGCATGCAAAAAAAAAAAAAAAATCTTGACAAAAACAGCTTTGTACAATTAGTTTTTCCTTCAAATAAATTATTTATTTTAATTCTAATAAAAGCTATTTAAAATTAAAAACAAAGTTAATCAGACATTAGAAAACATCCTGCTAGGTTTAGTTAGTCTAGATTTAGTAAAATGTGCTGAAGACAGAATATTCATTTTTTCTTGATCATAGATTAGAAATGCTCTTCTGCAATGCAAAGAGTAAAATATGAACAATATCTGCATTTAATATCTAGAACACAACGTTAATCTGTAACGCTGACAGTTGACTCTCAGCTATTTGTCATCATATTAAAAACACATGCATACTATGGAATAAGCAGCTTTATCTTAGGTAATGTATACTTTTTATGGAGATGACAACTAATTGATTAGGTTAGCACTTAGACACCATTTCCTACGTAGACAGCTGGAGACTAGCATCTCCAGAGTCCAAATAAGACACCAAGATGTGTTCCTACCTGGACAGATGCAGATTCCTCCATCTACAGCTCCGTTGCTGTCACAGAAGATCAGCTTGGGGCTGGCATTGAAAGAAACAGAACTCGGTTTTCAGTGTTACCCAATCCAAGCTTTGCTGCAATTGATAAGCAGTGTGAAGCTGGCAGAAATTAAGGAGTCCCACTGTATATACCCCTGCTCCATCACCCGTTAGAGCTGTGATTCACTCACTTGGGAAGCTGGCATGCTAGCTGCCAAAGCTTGTTCAGCAGCATGGTTTAACACCCGGGCTGTAATGGGAGCCAGCTAACTTGATGGAGGTGGAATATTTCTGTCTGAGCTCTGTCATCTCACAGGCTGCATGTCAGATTGCACAGGGCTCAGTACCATTAATTCACCACTATTAAAGGAGTATTTGTTAGTAAGAGTAGCATGAGGTCAGAGACATTCCTGTGATTATTGTTTTATCACTTCAATGGGGCATTATTTTTTTAGGCACTTCCTGCCCTAAAAAGCAACTCAATGTAGCACTGCCTCTGCATAGATAAAAATTTTAAAAAAAAAAAAATGAAAGAAGTACAAAATCCATTTGTGCTTAAAACTGTATGCTTTTGCTGTCTAAAGCCAGTCTTTGGGCTCAGTGTCTGTAAAGCTGGGCATAGCTAAACCCACTGGCTGCTCTTCAAAGATACCAAGGCACTGGACATAGAAATTATCTGAAACTGAAAATGTTGCCACGTGTATAACAGTCTGGCTACAGCAGCTTATATCTTCCCAAGAAGTGATTTTGGATGTGTGAAAATCAGCTGCACTGAATTCAGTGCTACTTGAACTTGACTATCAACAAGAGTAAGCTTGCTTAAAGCTAGCTTAGCTCCTGCTAAAATCATATTTTAATTCTTTCCCCTAATAGACATACTCAATGAGCAGCCATTGGGCATTTATAAACAAGACCAAATGCTTGTCTGCATTTGTGTTCACTACATTAATTTCATGTTCAAAGAAGCTCCAGTGAAGAATTGGGGCCAATTCTTTGAAACCATATTTGTAGGCTCAAAGCATATCCATCTGTCTTCTGTGTGTGGCTGACAGTGGAATTCAATGCAGTGTGGCACACAATTCTTTCAACGTGTTTTCAAGCATCTTGCAAGTTTGGCTGTTTGCTTATACCAAAATGCATAAAGTGATGCTTCTTATTTCCAGCATCCCAGAAAGCACAAAAAAAAGTTCCAGACTATATCTTTTAAAATATCTGGTGGTGCAGTTGAGATTCTTTCTCTGTCTGCCTTACAGCAGCTGTGTTATCCCAGCAGAAAACAGCTGTGAGATTTGTATCAAACTTCCACATCCATGTCTCCTCCTTCCAACAGCTCTTCTTGTAAGTGAGAGTAACCACAGAAAAGCAGTGTAGCTGGCATTTCCCTTTACCCCAGCAGGTCCTGGCAGTTGTGTCAGCTGGATGGAGTTATAAGCAGCCATGAGAAAATTTTAATCTTCATTAAATGTTAATCCCTGCAAACACTTATATACACATCAGTTCACTTATATAATAGGCATACTGAAATCAGTGGGACAACCCTGGGAGAACAGTTACTCATACATATAAATGTTTATAAGATTCATTTCCTCCTTTTACTCTGAATCATCTGGAATAATATTGTCCCCACGACTTCACAAGGTGAGTTTTGTGGCGTAATCCTGTTGATGGCTCAGTCCTAGTGAGCATCAATAGGAATTAAAATGCTCTCCATTTGTTGCAAAGCCCTCCTAACTAGAGCATAGTAAAATAGTATCTTATTCTACAGTTGTGTCCCATTCTTCAGTGCCTCAGGTTTTACTTTTTAATTTCCAACCATTTCATTACTTCAGAAAAGCTACCATTATTTCTATAACTGATTTGCATTTCCTCTTCCTCACAGGAATTGATGCTTATTTTAAGGCACATCCATGCTAGGAGACATAGCACGCAGCACTTGAAATAACTGTGGAATGATGTGAGCTAATATTCTGTCCTGGCACAGCAGTCTTTCCAGCTACAGCCAGCTGAGGAATCTGGATTATGACCTTTGTGAGCTGAGATCCATGTGACATTTTCTGCTGGGCTGTTTGTTTAAAAGATGGTTTCTATCAACATCTTTGGGTGGATTTCACTATGACTGTCAGGATTCAATGGGCATTGATAAATTTTAGGACTTGCTATTTTAATTCTAAATTTCAAAATTGTACAAATACAGTTAATAGTTACCTGGATTTCAAAATTCAAGAACAACATTTCAGTTCAAACTTTTGCATTAAAATTTGTATTTGTACATTTCTAAAACACCTCCAAATGACAGCTTCATTCTGGGCTACCCATCACAAAAGAGATAGGGGCATGCAGGAATGAGTCCAGCAAAGGACATGAAGATAGTGAAGGGTGTGGGGCGTCTGAGATCTGAGGAGAGGAGCAGGAAATGTTCAGCCTGGAGGAGAGAAGGCTCAGGAGGGATCTTATCAATGTGTAATACTTGATGGGGCAGAGTAAAGAAGATGGAGCCAGGCTCTTCCCAGTGGTATCCTGTGAAAGGATTAGAAGCAGTGGATAAACCATGAAAAACTCTGCTTAATCTTGAGAAGAACCTTCCTTATCATGAGAATGGTCAAACAATGGCATGGGCTGCTCAGAGAGGTTGTGGAATCACCATCCTTAGAGAGAGATATTCCATACCTGACTTGTTGTGGCCCTGAGGAACCTGTTCCTGCTCCCCTTGCTTTCAGCAGAGGGTTGAGATTGAGGTGATCTCCAGGGGAACCTGTCCACTCCAGCCACTCTGTGGCTGATCTCATAAACCCTTTTTGATTACAAGCAATCTCTTAAACAGAAAGTTCCCTAGGAAACACAACTATTTAAAAGCAAGCAGAACCAAAAACTTTTGGTACTGTTTATAATTTTGCTATGAATTGTGGTGATTTTAAATAAATGAATTGTTAATAAAGAATGATTGCCAGTAATAATTAAATTATTCTAAAATATAACATTCACAATGCTGTTAAGTTGCCATTTCTGCCTACTAAATTGTAACCTTCTGTCAGAAGAAGGGGCACAATACCAAATATGTGGGTATAATCACAGCTTTATGAGCACCTTCCTTTCCAAAGTTGTGCCATTTCCTACTAATGAGGTTTTACAGCAAGACCAATGGTACTACCTTTTTTAAAAAATATTTTATACTTGAACCACATGGATTGTTTTAAGAAACTTCTAAAAAGCAATTAATATTAACCATGCCTTTGTATTTTAAGTGATACAGATTCCTGATATCCAAATTGTATAAATCACACAACTTTGCATTTTACATGTCAAATAAACCAAGCCTGTCATAACTTGGATGTGGTCAGCTTTACTGCTCTGCAAAGACTGAATGTGGCTCCCATAATCATTTGTACAAAGCCAGATTCTGAAAATCTTAGACTCCTCTGATTTCAGCAGTTGTTTTTTCTCAGTGAGGTTTGCACAACCAAAAGGTGAATGGCTCTGTGCTATTCCCTATTCATGGCACTGTACCTCAGCTGAGCTTTCGGATATATTTTAATTATCACACTACCTGTATCTGAAAATAACCTGTAAGCATGTTCAGCATGGCAGGTACATGAGATCTATTTATATCACCATTATTTTTCAGTTACATTTTGTGCTGTTTATTGCAGCAATTCCAGATCTTGCTGTATCCACAACAGCCTGCCAACCACGGTGTTGAGTAAGAGGATTTAACTGTGAATGGATCTCTCTCCTGAAGTAACTAGCTCAGATGGACTTCAGAAAGTGATGTTTTGCCTGCCTCATCACTTGTCTAATAAGGATAAGGGCAGAGCTATCAAAATTACTCTGATGTAATGCAGTGAGTATGAGTGTCCTAGAAAGTCACAAGCTGTAGGTGTCACATCATCACAGAGTCCTGTTTCCTGTGAACTGACAAATGATCTTTATTTGAATTTAAAATATTTTTTCCTGAGAAAGCAGTAACAAGCAGCCTATTAAATATACCATTGAATGTCTTTCCTACTTGATCATCACCGTTTTGGTAACTAGAAGTGAACTGACAAGTTTTCTCCACATTATACAATTTGCAATTTTTAGCACAAACCAAAAGTGACTCTGATTGCCAGCTTGCCATTCATGGAGCTTTGTATTTATGCATAAATATGAAAGTTCAGTATAAAATGTTTGTGCTCATATTGGCTGTCAGAGTCCTAGAAGCTGATTATGAAAATGTGGATTTGGGCTTATAAAATAATAAGAAAGTTACTGTTTAAATGTAGAGTTTGTATACTCAGAGCCATAAAGAATCAGTCATCTTACCTACAAGATGTTTACAAAGCAAGTCTGCTAGGTTTTCTAACAACATCTTTGTAACATATTTCATCCTTTTTAAAATTTTATTTTAATTTTATTTCTTTTCATTTTAATTTAGAAATGTAATATTTCTGTTGCAGAATATGGAGGCATGTTTAAGAAATATATAATAAATACAATTGCAGCCATGACAGGACACATCTAAGTGTGATATTTAGTGGTAGGTTCTGTTAGTAATCATAGTTATAACCAACAGATATAAAAAGAACAGCAGAAACAGAATGTTGTAGGTGCTGCCATTTTGGCGTAACTTCAGCCTATTCTTGACTTGGGTTAAGTATTCATTTAAGAATAGTTGCTTGCACTGAATTTAAATTATTTTTTTCAAAGTAAGAAGTCTGCTTTAAAAATAGCTGATTGATGTTTAGATTATGTAATTTATTATTATGCCTTTATAAGCCATGCTTCTCACTTCTGAATATTGCTGGATTTTTTTTTTTTTAGCTTCCACCTGCTTGGATTACATGGAACTTTGTTCCAAAGTATTCTCCTTGAGAGTGATCTTTATTTCTGTGCAATCTGACAAGGTGAAAAAAGTTTTCTTGGTGTATTTATAGTGGGGCAAACTGGCAGAGCTACGAATACAACTCCAGCATTGTTTATGAACATAGTTGAATCTCTTCCCATTGCAACACAAAACTACAATAATGTGTGCATTTTTTACCAGTACAACTACATCAATAATAGGGCTGCTACTGCCTTACATTATAGACACCCAGCATTAGCTTACTGTAAAAGTGCCATTTATTGTGTTTACAAGAAGGAAAAAAGTTTATTCTTGTCAATAAACAAAGTCCCAGTTTCAGTGCCAGAAAGATGCATTTTTTTACTTTTTTTTGCCAAGGGCAAGGGACTCTCTGAGGAGCAGGCTGCATGGTTGAGCTGTTGAGTGCTTGTCGAGCTGTACTCTTCCCATCAGCCAGACATATTATCAGAGCAGTACCCAGATTCTTTAGCTATAAACAAAAGCATGCATGTACTTTTTAGTGCTGCTAGCAACCTTTGATGTTCAAGGTTCATATTTTCTTAAAGTGCTAAATTATAAATTTTTCCAATCCCCTAGCCTCCATCCATAAAATATAATTAATACTAACAATATCAGTCTAATTCAAGGTCTTTAAACCAAGCTGTTCTTGTTTTTATTTTCAGTGTAAAATGGAAAGGCACAGAGGTAAATGCAATGTTTAGTATGCATGAACACCTTTGCAAGGGTAGGCAGGTGTAGTCTGGTGGACCCGACGTGATGGGTCTGGTAATGCCGACGTGATGCACACAAAAACTGGTATCCCTTTTTGTTGAGAAACAAGGTGAGTTTGTTTTGAAAAAACAGGGTGCCTAGCCCGTGGTTCTTGCCAGCTTGTTTCTCCTATCTAATTGAGGAGAAAGAATTTTGGCAAAATGAGGGATTCTACCCAAGACGATCAGCTGGTCTTGGATTTTTGGGGAGAGATAGTACAGCGGAGAACTGGGGTCTCCCAAAATGATTCTCAAATTCTCTACTTATGGAAGAGAGAGACCTTCNAAAAAGTTTTCTTGGTGTATTTATAGTGGGGCAAACTGGCAGAGCTACGAATACAACTCCAGCATTGTTTATGAACATAGTTGAATCTCTTCCCATTGCAACACAAAACTACAATAATGTGTGCATTTTTTACCAGTACAACTACATCAATAATAGGGCTGCTACTGCCTTACATTATAGACACCCAGCATTAGCTTACTGTAAAAGTGCCATTTATTGTGTTTACAAGAAGGAAAAAAGTTTATTCTTGTCAATAAACAAAGTCCCAGTTTCAGTGCCAGAAAGATGCATTTTTTTACTTTTTTTTGCCAAGGGCAAGGGACTCTCTGAGGAGCAGGCTGCATGGTTGAGCTGTTGAGTGCTTGTCGAGCTGTACTCTTCCCATCAGCCAGACATATTATCAGAGCAGTACCCAGATTCTTTAGCTATAAACAAAAGCATGCATGTACTTTTTAGTGCTGCTAGCAACCTTTGATGTTCAAGGTTCATATTTTCTTAAAGTGCTAAATTATAAATTTTTCCAATCCCCTAGCCTCCATCCATAAAATATAATTAATACTAACAATATCAGTCTAATTCAAGGTCTTTAAACCAAGCTGTTCTTGTTTTTATTTTCAGTGTAAAATGGAAAGGCACAGAGGTAAATGCAATGTTTAGTATGCATGAACACCTTTGCAAGGGTAGGCAGGTGTAGTCTGGTGGACCCGACGTGATGGGTCTGGTAATGCCGACGTGATGCACACAAAAACTGGTATCCCTTTTTGTTGAGAAACAAGGTGAGTTTGTTTTGAAAAAACAGGGTACCTAGCCCGTGGTTCTTGCCAGCTTGTTTCTCCTATCTAATTGAGGAGAAAGAATTTTGGCAAAATGAGGGATTCTACCCAAGACGATCAGCTGGTCTTGGATTTTTGGGGAGAGATAGTACAGCGGAGAACTGGGGTCTCCCAAAATGATTCTCAAATTCTCTACTTATGGAAGAGAGAGACCTTCCATAGCACTGAGTCTGTAATCTCGGAAAGACTCTGGGAGGCTCTGTGCGAGGCTCTGCACACATCATTCGATCAGGGTGATTTAATCCCAGCCACAAGTTCTTGGAGTCAGATCGTCCTAAACGAGGAACCGTGTCGTTTGCTACTCGCCGCAGCGACAGGTAGGTATGCATTTAACCTGCATGTGGTAGGGCTAAAGCTTAAACACAACATCCGCACAATGAAAGAGCTGCGAATTCAGCAGTGACTGGGCAAGAAACCCACGCCCGTGGTTCGGCAGCAGGGTGAGGCTGCAGCAGGAGCCCGGCTGCCGTGCTCCGGTGTCGGGCTCGGAGCGGGGGAGCCGCGGGTGCGCAATCCGGGCAGGAGCGGGGGGTCCGCGGGCAGGAGCGGGGGATCCGCGGGTGCGCAATCCGGGCAGGAG
>VXBS01001264.1:67225-118252 GCA_013400255.1 Sitta europaea | reverse complement strand
CGCGGCTGCCCGGGTCGGGCGGGGTCACCGCAGCCTGCCGGGGCAGGCACGGGGTGACAGCTCTGCCTCTGGCTGCACATCAGCACTCAGCTGGCACTGTGACACACAGAGGGGACACAGCAACACACGCAGCAGGTGTTCAGGCAGAGAAGAAGAAAAGAACTCTCCAGTTTATTGCTGACCTCGTATCTCTCAGTTTCTGGACAGTGATCAGAGATTGGACAGAGAAGTTCCCACCTCTCCATCTCCACTGGTCACTGGAGAAGTCCATCAGGTGATATCTTTTATAAAGTAATGCAAACACGATCCTTGTCTATCTCACAATTCATGAGAACTGACTCCACTGTACTAAAACAAATCAGAAGGCTGATTTTCAGGGACAGCACTCAGCCGCAAGAAGGGAGCCCGGGGACTCCGGTTCTTTGGTCCCGGCTGTCTCGTACGCTTGGAGGAGCATTCAAGTTACACCTGTTTAGGGAAGGTGTGACCTCTGACTTGGGCTGTCGAGCTGGCTCAACAAGCAGGGACGGGTCAGGGTGATGCAAGCCCTGCCCTTGCCCTTCCCTCTCAGATTATTTGTTTCCTCAAAGGTATCAAGCAAACTCTGAAGCTTTTAAGCAGGAGGGAGGGTTAAAGAAACACGCAACCATCATTGGGAGCTGCGGGCAGAATAACCTGGCATTGTTTTTACAGAAATGCATTTAGTCAATTTATTAAGGCAAAAGGATGTCCCTGTAAAGCAGACTATGTAGCTCACAAGAGCAAGCAGAAATTAGAACAGGTATTCGATGAACTGGAGAAATAACAGATATTATGGTGCTAGGCCAAATTTGTTAATTTTCAGAAAAGAACAGTTTACAGTAGAAAGGGAGTCTGGAAGTGTTTTATAGAAGAGATTTGCTTTGTTGAAAAGGCCAGTATATTCCCCATGTATGAATTTGGTTTCGAGGTGTTTCCAGGGAAAATACAATAATGAATGAAGGATGCTTTGTCCACAAAAATATATTTGCAAGGGCTCTTAGACATGAGAGAGTCACCAGCTCTTGTGACACTGATTGCTAAAAATGGGTCATTTCAGGGGAATGACAAGAAATGATGAGACAATAAACCATTCTTGCAGGAAGTCTCAGGCAGTAGCAACACTGGCCAAGTTTAAAATTTGCTGGGGAATAGAAGCAGAGGATGTATTGAAATATACTGGGCTTAAGGTTACAACTGAACAAACAATATATTATTTTCATTTCGCTGCACAAAGTTAGACCCATGTTCTGCTTATGAGCTGCTTTTAAAATTGCAAGACAACAAAAAACCTCCCAAATGCGTCACAAATTGGAATTACTCGTACAAAACATTCATCAGACAAGTTCATGCTAATGCCTGTTGTAAGAATTGCTCAGAGTGTTTGACATTTGTGCCACGGTGTTTGTGTGCTGCTGACATCCAGGATGTGTTCCTGCTCTCTGAGCAAGAGCCTGGCTCAGAGGTTGTTGCACAGGGGTTGTTTGCTGTGCTCCCCTCGCAGCAAATTTGGGAAGGCAAAGGAAGGTGGGAGATGGATGGGCCCCTGCTACTCTGTTGACATCTCCATTTTTGATTAGAGATTTCAGCTACTGCTACAACAGACACTTAGGCAGATAAGTGAAGAAATTCTCTTGCCTCAGAGCACAGGGAATATCTTTTTTTAAGTCACAGCTCCGGGAATTGTGTAAATTAGAGGTAAATACAAACTCAGATTAAATTACTGTCTTCAGTTTTGTAGAATAGTTCCTGAAGACATGATGCAGAAATATTCTGAAGTTTCAGTATGCAAAACAGAGTGAAAATAAAAAAGGATTCACATATACTTAGGCCAGCCTTTTCATTTTGGAGACCTGAATCATGACTTCTGAATGCCTGGATTAGCAATTCTGTATTTAGCAGTGACCAAAATACTCAAAAATAGCTTCTCACTATTTGTGCAGTCTATATTTATGCTTGGTAAAAGCCATCTAAGCTGCTAAAAAAAGAAACACAGACCTTGGCAGTTAGCAGGGCATGTCCACAAAAATCAATATGCAACACTGCCACTTGGATCTGAAGTTCTCTTCTGTTGCCTCCAGCAGCAGCAGAGACTGACAGGAGCTACTCTGAGACCCTCATCTTCTTCTTCTATCACTTATCCTATAAGTGTGATGCATTAAGCAATAGTATTCAAACTGATTGCACTTCCAAAGGGGCAGGATCACCAGGCAAAAACTTTATTTATTTTTGAAGTAGAAGCAACGTGTGATCTCAGCAGCCATGTATTTGGGAAACTGTAGAATGTGTTCCTGATTGAGAACAGATCAGACAAGCCTGAACCAATTGCCTGCCCTTTCTGCTCTTTTCTGCCCAGGTCTGATTTATTTGTTGATTTTATCCAGTCACATATATCTTATCTTTTAGACAGTTTATCTTCTGGGACAGAGACCACCATTTACTTTTTTTTTCTTTTTAAACAACAATGCTGGATAATCTGACTGAAGTTTTTCACTGAAAAGCAAACAGACTTGAGCCCTGCAAGAAATAAAAGGGGGTTTCTGTCCTTCTCTGGGATCTGTCTCTGTAGAATTGAAGTCATGCCCTTCAGTCAACAGTCACACCAGCTACCTGGGTAACCACATGTGATATCCCACCCTTTCAAGACTATCTAAAAATACAAGTAAGATTTTTTTTCAGTTGAGTTCCTTCAGCCTGATGCTGATATATATGTACATATACATCCACACATATATATGTTTTTAGCTATGTAGAAACTTCAAACTAGATATAAAGAAATATTTGGTTGTACTTTGTTTTGATATTTGCATATTCAGTAGTTCTGTCACATTAAATAAAGACAAAAACCATTTATTAATGGTAGCAGATATTATGCTGCTCAGTTGCCTAAGGAAATGCCTTAGAGTTAAAAGCAAAACTCACATGTTCATCCAGAGGATTTAAAAAATGTGATTATACTAACACACAGTCCTGTTTGTCAGCCCATCTTCCTGTACCCAGCAGAAAAAGTCACAGTGAACACAGTGAAAAGAACACAGTGAAGCATGGAAAAAATATGTAAAAGGTCCTTGCTAGTGTTACATTTGTGCATCTGTAGGGACAAGCGTGACAGTTAGTCAAAAGCCCTGAACACTCAATTTCTCCTTTGAGGGAAACTGTGTTCAGTTTTTCTCTACAAAGACGCCTCTGAACTTGGATTCTTTCGTATGACACTGAATGCCAGCTTGTTCCTGGTAAAGGAGGAGATTTAAAAGGCCAGAAAACTAGAAAGACTTCTTCTGGATAGACAGGCAATTAGAACAAAAGGAAGTTTGCATTATATATAGAGGCAGAACTTCTTACTCCATTTAAGAATGTGCATGAGATAATTTTGCTTCTGTTAAATAATTTCATTTGTAATGCCCTTCTAGTGTCCTAAAGACTTCTCTCATGTAAAACTAAATAGCTATTAGAATGGCAGGACAGGCTCTCATTAAAATTGTATGACTCATCTTTTTCTTCTTTTTCATCTGCTCTAACATATGACCCAAAGAAACTGGCTGAAAGTGAAGAAGCCTTCTCTGTCATTCTTGATATTTGTGAAGCATTTGCAAAGTTGTTTGTAAATTTTTTTGTTTTACTGTCTGTGTTGGACCCCTCAGTTCTCTGTCCCTTTTTTCTTTACATCTTACCCCTGGCAGAGGAGCAGCCCGAGGCAGAGCTGGCTGCAGCAGCTCAGGCTGAGTGCAAAGCCCTCTCTTGCTCATCAGTGAAAGGATAGATGGTCCCACTGGCTCAGCTCACTCACCAAACCTCCTGCTCACAGCAGCCTGGCAGGCTCCAGGAGCTGCAGTTCTGCACTCAAGCCAGGAGAAGCTGCACCTTTTCCCTATGTCCATGGAAATGCATCACATGGTGAGCCCAAGTGATTTTCCTCCTACCCTATCACAAGACAAGTAAATGCCAGGTTAGCTGTACGTTTGCTCATCACTCCCCAAGGAATGATTTGCTGCCTGACTGTTTTATGGGCAGAGGGAGGCAGCTGGGGCACCCCGGAGAGAGAGACAAGCCCGGGTGAGCCATGCTGGGGCAGGAGCCAAGGCACCAGCAGCAGGAGGACACGGGAAGAAAAGCCCATTCACAAAAGGAGACTGTGCCTTCCCACGCTGGGCTGCAGCTGGGGGCTCGGGCAGACAGCAGTGACTCACTGAGGTGACTCAGAGGTGACCCGTGATGGAGCTGACAGCATGTGCCCTCTGACCAGGGCTGTTATGGATGACCAGCTGAGAGGAACTGCTGTAGGGAATTCCTCAGTACTGATGGGAGCTGTGGGGTTGTCTTTGGGGGGAGGGAGACTTCACCTGCCTTCGCCCTTGGCTCACACCAGCCTGCTGCCTGCTAGGAGCAGCACTGGCCCCGACTCTGCCCAGGTTAAGCCATGCACGTGGCCTGAGCCCCAGGTTCTGTGTGGGCACAGCACTCACTGACCCACTGCTGATGAGCAGAGAGAGGTGTGGGATCTCACACCAGCCCAAGAGAAGGCAAGCAGCCATGTGGGCAGCAGTCACATCTCTGGCCATCAGAGGCTGGCCCCTGGTAGCCACTCAGCTGCAGACTGACTGGATGGATGTACCACAGGTACATCTGCTACTGCCACGGTCCCACCACTCTCTCCTCTGCTGCCTTAGTCGTGCCAGTGTGCTCTGTAAAGGAGAGACAGGTGGACTCTTACCATGAGCTGGATGACAAGATCATCATCCCAGCTGTTGGCTGCTGCCTGACCATGCAGTGATTTTCCTGCCCAGCTCTTCTGTTCCATTACATTGTACGAACAAGAAAAAAACCCAGCCCGTTAATGGCAGAATGAGGAGGGATGGGTTAATTGTGTGAATAATCTGAGGTGTGATCTGGTCTCAGGGACAGCTGAAACATTTTATCTGGCTGCGATCTAAACCGGGTTTCATTTGGAAGCAGCTGGAATGGCTTGGACAGTTCCCATTTCCCAGCTGTGCCCTGCACTGTAGGGATTGCTGCAGGAGAATCTATCCCAGCATCACTCACAGGTTGCAGGCAGCTCGGGCTGAGCCCCAGCACAGGGGGCTTTTAAAATCAGCCAAGCAGCTCTGCCCAGAAGCTGGCATGCAGGGCTCAGAGGATGTGCTCTTTCAGGAGGATGACCCCTCAGAGCACCCTGCTGAAAGCAAAAGTTCCAATGCTGGCAATAACATCTTAAAGAACCAAAGTTGTTTGTATTGTGAAGGTTAAGCCATCCTGTTGACACTTTAAATTCCAGATTATCTCAGTTTTCTGTGTACTTGCAAAAGGAATATTTTACTAATTAATCAAAGTAGTTTTAAAAATTCAAAATATATTTTGATTATTTTTTGTATATATAATGGGTTTTTTATGTTTGCCCTCATATGTCCCTGAAAATTTCGAATTTACATACATCAGATATATAAGAAAAGCTGCAGCAGTCCATCATCCTGGTTTTATTTTCCAGCAGAATTCTCTCTAAATACAGAAATTATTTAAGTTCTTACTACACTGAGATAAGCTTGATATAAGTAGCTGAAATATTGTACAGTAATAGGCACCTCAGTCAATTTTTCTAGGATCCAGAGGACATTGACATCATCAAAAAATCCTGTCTAATTGCTTGTTCTCATCCATAGGATAACAAAAACAAATCCCAAGGAAAGAAGTAAAAATAAGAGAGAAACAAAACTATTTTTTTACTTCCCCTAAGATACAGCTCCCAGCCTAGCCTAAAACACCCCTGATAATATTCTAGACCTTAGGGCTTCACAGATCAGGGAAACTTGAACAGGTGCAAAATAAAGTTTTATGACCAGAAAAGGAGGACTCACTCTCTACCAAAAACACAGAGGTTCTTTTATTTTTGAGCTAAACTCAGTTCTACAGTGATCTGGATACAATCACAGAGGCTAGGTACTTAAAATACCTGCTGCTCCACATACTCAGTAGCAACATGCCTTGAGGCTCACCAGTAACTCATGTTACCAGAACTCTCAGCAGGCAGACAATGCTCCTCATTTCTAAAGCTGTGAACAAGCAAAACCTCACAAATCACAACCCAAGGAGCAGATCAGCACATGTTGACATCCCTGCTTTACACACACTACTCAATGAGCACTGCTTTATGCAGAGTGGGCTTTCTGCAGGGGTCCAGGGTGCAGGACTTGGGTGCCACCCCAAGGGGTGTCTGGACCAGGGGCACCTGCAGAGCACAGCAGAGTCCCTGCTCCTCTGCAGGCTTCCACCAGAGATGGAAAGGGAGGTGGGATGGCACTGGGACAGGTGCTGTGTGAGGAAGATGCACAGAGCTCTGCAAAGAGTGCAAGTGGCCAAGGCACCTGTTCCCTAAACTTGATCAAGATTTTTTTTATCCTTTCCACTCCATTTTACCTCCAAGGCCCTTCCTCCTGCCATGCTGAGCTGTAGGGCACCAAGCCCTGGGTCCCAATCACTGCCAGGAGAACACATAGCAATACTGATCAGGATGATAGTCACTATTAATAACAAACAGATCTTGTACAACAAAAGAAAAAAAGAGCTAGCAAAGCAATCAAAAACCCCAGGCAAAGACCTAAAGAAAGCAAACCACAAAAGCTTAAAAAAACTTTTCTACTTACTGCATATATAATGACCTGTTCCAGAGTTGTGATGTGCTGAACATATAAGAGGGTCCAGTGGCTTGGGTGGAGTGGCAGTGGGTAAAAAACAAACTGCAGAAGCAGCAGAAACAGATTTAAAGGTCACCAAGCTCATTCACTTTGGAAAACAAGTGAACACTGCAATACTGTGAACAACACTGTGCCCACTGTCTGTTACACCACTCCCCGTGACTGCTATCCTGCTCCTTTTTCACTGTCATTGCAATATATTTATCTGTGGAGAGCTGTGAAACATCAGATAGCAGAGGAAAAAAAAATGCAGAGTAGCCAAGGAAATAGCTCTGCCTACGTGTGCATGGTGGAAGGAAGCTGTGCAGGTACTTGCACTCCATGGAGACCATGACTTGCTGCCGGCTCCGTGTAACGTCAGCAGGAGAATGCATGAGGAGCTGGGTATTGGAATGATTTTTCCTACCCTAATAAAATACATTTAAATGGAAGTGGTGTGTCTAATTTTCCATATACTTGTCTAATAAAAGCTATTGTTTCCTTTCATGTACCCTGCACTTGCCTTCTTCCAGTGCTGGCTCTGACTGGAATAGAGTTGATTTTCTTTGCGGTAGCTGGTAAGGGGCTGTGGTTTGGATTTGTGCTGCAAACAGTGTTGATAACACAGGGATGTTTTGGTTGTTGCTGAGCACAGCTTATGCAGAGTCGAGGCTTTTCTGCCTCTCACCCCACCCCAGCAGTGAGTGGGCTGGGTGTGCACAAGGAGGTGGGAAGGGATTCTGCTGGGGGAGCTGACCCAGCTGACCCCAGGGATATCCCAGATCATATGGTGGTGTGCTCAGTATCTAAAGCTGGGGAAGAAGGAGCTAGAGACAACGTTCAGATGATGGGGTTTGTCTTCCCAAGTGCCTGTTACATGTGACAGAGCCCTGCTTTCCTAGGGATGGCTGAACACGTGCCTGCCCATGGGAGTGGTGAATAAATTCCTTGCTTTGCTTTGCTTGTGTGTGTAACTTTACTTGTCAAAATGTCTTTATCTCACAGCCCATAAGTTTTCTCATTTTTACCCTTGTGACTCTATTCACCACTTTACAAAACTCCATTTTTGCTTTTCTGGGTGACATTCTATTCTGTGTGCATGTTGTATGGAGGTTTAAGTGAAGCTACTGGAGTGAGACTGCAGGTTACACTGGCAGTATGAGAGCAGGGAGTGTACCTGGTATATGAGCATGCATGGCAGTGTGTACAGGTGGTATATATGCTGTGTGTACAGGGTTTTTCTCTAAAATATGTTTGCACATTAAATAAAATGTTAAGACTTTTATAATTACTGGATACTGAGGTCTTCTAGATCAAGTGGATTTGAAATCCTGATTTTTGTCTTTCTCTTTAATGCATTTCATAGTATTTTCATAGCTTTGTCTCTTATTGTCCTTTTATTGCCAGTGTTTCTGTCACTGTCATCTTAAGTGCTTAGTCTTCTGTTTTTTATTTCATGTCTGGACCTCTTTTTTCACCTGGTTTTAATGATGCAGGAATCCTTCCATACACCTGCCAGGGTCAAACCTTTGTGCTCCCTAGAGTAGGATATATTCAAGACAAAGATATTGTGAGCTGTTCTTACTTCAATATCCTGTTATTTTCCTGGGAAGAGAAGGAAAGTGCCAGTGATTTAGTTATCCATCTCACAAGCTGCAAGATTAGAAAAACACTGAATTTTCTTCCCTTCACTCATACCTTCCTTGTTGTTACTCTGTTTACCATTGCAGGCCAAATTAGCAAGGCACTACTCATACTGTGGGAGCCATCCAGCTCTGGAAATAACAGCTACAGTGCTCTGCAATGTTACTGTGACTTTGCAAACAAAAGCAGGTGAAAATATCTCTCTGGGTATCGTGTTTAAATTCTCCATTGCACAGCTCTCCTCTCCATCAGCACTGACATTTTGATCTTGAGTCACTCCTCTTTTTCCTTTCTGGTCCCTCTAATTGTTTCAACAAGGAAGAAGTGAAGGGAAAAGAGAAAGGACTGGAGTCAAGTTTCCATGTAAATTTAGCTCAGTGGAATGGGCTAGGAAATAACAAAGGAGTTGGAAATTAACTCAGTTGGAAACCAAATACCTCCTGCCTGCATGTGATGTTGTGGTTACTAGGACCTTTATAATTTTTTAACTTGTCCTGTTAATGCCTTTTTTCCACACAAAAATTCATAAGCAGCACTATTCCATGCATCCACAGAACAGCCCTTTTTTAAGGAAAATTTTTGCAGATATGTAGTGATATCAAAGGGTGGTGTAGTCATATATAAAAACTTGCATTATGGTAGGGACTCTCCTTGACTGCCTAATTCAAAGAAAGGATGTGTGGACAGCCCAAACCAATTTGACCAGAAATCAGTTCTTTCACCTAATATCTCAGCAGCAAAAAAAACCCAAAAAAAGTGAATTAAAATGCCCAAAGGTTCTCAGCTCCCCCCACCCCACTAATGGCAATACAGTGAGCATGTTGAAGTAGAAGGAAAACTTGCTCAGCATATTCTTGGGAACAAATGGAAATGAAGCAAGCTTTCCTTCAATGCAGCTATGTATGCTGTAGGTGGTTTTATCTGATCAAATGCAGAGATCTGCAGTGTTGATGTCTCCTGACAAGTTCATCACACTAAATTCCTTTTGTAGTCAATGAGAGAAATGAGAATTCCCAGGATGTGTCTCATCCCAAAGTAGACACATATGTTTAGCCAGACAAATTGTTTCCAAATACCTATTCCTCAGCTGGTTGGAAAGGGAATCTGAATGGTGACTAATTAGTTATAGACTAGTTAGAAATCAGTATTTACTTAACATCTTAACTTAGTCTAAAGTTAAGTGGGTTAAACTCTACAGTTCTTTTTTGGTACAAGTAAGACACCAAAAGATTTTACTGTATATTCCCCAGGTGCTGTCCTTTCACCTGACTGAATGCTGGGGCTCAGGGGAGAGGTACTGAGTTTCAGAAAATCCCTCTATTAATCTGTCTTTTGGACAGTCCCTTGAGTAGCACCCAAAACTGCACACAATATTCAAGAGCAGAATGAGACAATCACCTCCCTTGACCAGCTGCTAATGCATGATGCACCTTTTGGTGCTGATTTGTTGATGTTACTGTGTGAGAAGCAGCAAGAAGGCCTGTTTGCTATTAAAAAAAAAAAAAAAAAAAAGTCAACAGTTCTTTATGTGAACCTCTTTTAAACCTTGTGGGTTAGAACAATAGGTATGGCAATAAAAGTCAAATAGCTGATGCTGCATGAAAATACAGAGTACTGCTGCCCTTTGAGACTGTTGAATTCCCTGTAAACAGTGGATATGTGCCTCGTGATTCTTCCAGGGTAATGGAGAGACTTTTTATGACAGCTTATCTTATGGAAAAATATTCAGGCAAACACATCAGATCCACAAGGGAAGTATCCATTTTCTTGGCTTTCAGGTTGCATGTACTAAGCCACAAACATTTGGAAAAAAATAAAAACAAAACCACTTCACTTATTCTGAAATGATGTTGACCTTTCTCTTACAGCTTTAGAGATTAAATTTTCACTCATGTGGGGTTTGAAAAAAACTACTGCAAGAAATCTGATGGGAATGAAAACAGACCATGGTGTTTCACAACTGGTCCTGACACCACACTGAATTACTGTGGCAGCCCAGAGTGTCAGCCATGAGAGTAAGATATATTTAAGTATGAAACAACATTCAAATGCTTCTGTGTTTGTTTTAGTTTAAAACAGATATTTATTTTATGTGTGAATTTAGAGCATTTTTATTGTTAAAGCTGGATTTGTTGATATGAATTACTAAAATGTAGTTTGACAAAGTCCAGTTACTATGCATAGAAAAAGAACTTAGGTTTGGCCTCTCCTAAGGGAAGAGTATTTCTCCTTCTCTGCAGCCTGTAGTGCTTCTCTTCTCCCTTTTTCCTGCTCTCTCCAGTTTTGCTTTTCCAACTGACTTCTCACATTTTTCTTTTCAGCCTCTCGTTCCACCTCCCTAATGCCACACTTCTGAGCCTGGTGGAGTGGGATGATGGAAAAGTCTCTACTAAAACTCTCCTCAGCACCATTGATTGGTTATTGATCTTGTGTGCCTGCTACAAATCTTTCTCAGCCAGGGGGAAAAAATAGAGACTTTTGATCACTGGGAGATCTGACACTGAAGATTTTAAGTCTGCTGCTTGACAAATTAGAGACTTCTACTTTTCCTTTTAGCTGTAAGAAAATATAAGAATGTATCAGAAAGAACACAACTAAAGATAGGGGGTAAAATTAAGCTGCTGGACTCCACATTTCTTATTTCATGTGAGTGGGGGGAAAGTGAAAAAAAAATGAAAGGATAACAATATTTTTTATTTTATCCTGGACATTAATCTCCTAGATCTTACTCACAAAAAAAATGTATTTCAAGAGATTTTTGTGCTCTATGTGAAGGCTTTGCATACAAACAAATGCAGCATGCCAAAGTGAAATTGAAATGCAAGTGCTCCTCCCAAGTACCATCTGTTGCATGAAGTTGTTCCAGACACCCTTAAAAATGCCTTCTGGTCCCTGTTCTCAATCATTCCTGTGACTGCTTACTATTCTGTCTGCTAAATTCTATTCCTAAATTCGGGGAGGATTTTTTAAATTTAAACAATAAATGAAATTAAGGGACTGATTTCTGCTGTTCATTACATATGCTGATATGCCAGTGCAGAAGTTTGAATTACCATGGATAAATTTATTTTATAGGAAAGAAATGGGGCAAGCCTGGAGCTTGGTGGTGCCACATTGTCACAACAGAACAGTAAGGGGTTTCCCAAATGCATATGTTTGGTTTGCATTTTTTGTGTTATGTTAGCCAGCTGCTCTTACTGTCCACACAATTGCATTACAGTACTTAAAAGTAGAAGAGAATGTGATGCATTTTTTTTTTTTAAATCATGTTTCAAAATACTAAATATGACCCTTCAGTCATTTTTTCACAAAATTTAAATTGTGGACTAAATGTAAATGAAGAGGATTCCTTTAAATTGCCCTTGAAATTTTAAGAGTTGTCATTACTCTTTAAGAACATATTGAAGAACAGCATTTCAGACATATGGCAAAATAGCTGTCTGCTTTCCAAACCCATCTCTTTATAAATATTTGTGACAACTGCAATAGCCTTTGAAGTGCTTTAGAGAGCAATAGATGGAAAAATTGAACAGCTTGTCATTCATCAGTGGCCTGGACTGTTTTTTATATGGCAAAGTAATCACAATTTGTAGCAAGGCTACCATTAGCTGTAAACTGTAATGGCAGCAATAAGACAAATACTGTTAATTTAACTGACTCTTTTTCAGCTTTCTCATTAGACTTTTTTCCCCAAATCCTCACAGTATATTGTGACTTCTTCCCACATAAATCTCTGTTCAAACCTGCCAACTCATCTCTTGTGTCCCATCCTAAATCATACTTTTCTGATCAACAATATTTTTTGTGTGTGAAATGGTTCTGTTTGTGAAACTGCTGGAGATCTTGTCGCTGCTCTGACTCAGGATGCAAAAATTAATTGAGCTTTTTTAAATTCTTGGGGACAGAAAGACCATTCCCCTTACTGTCCCATCCAGTGATTGCTGTCCTATCCAGTCATCACAGCGCAAGCTCTTATGTGGGGAAATGTTCACTGAATTCATTATAACTATTGTTGATTGGGAGTCCTCACTCAAACTCACATGATAAGTGCTCATGTGTCCTTCAACCTAAAAATTACACGGGACTTACCCTTTGATTTCTCAATTTCTGATTAAGAAAAAGAGAGTCTTTATACTTTTATGGTAAAATCCTACTTATGAAAGAAATGGTTCAATTTAAATGGGAATTTAAAGAGAGAAAAAAAAAAAAGAGAATTTGTTCTACAGTTGCATATCTGTTTTCATGAATGTCAATAAGCAGGGGTGTTACATCCTGGGGCATTACTTCTCCAGTCAGAACACTTGTGCAGAGTACTACACCTGTACACTTGTGCAATGTGCTACACCTGTACACTTGTGCAGAGTGCTACACCTGTACACTTGTGCAGAGTGCTACACCTGTACACTTGTGCAATGTGCTACACCTGTACACTTGTGCAGAGTGCTACACCTGTACACTTGTGCAATGTGCTACACCTGTACACTTGTGCAGAGTGCTACACCTGTACACTTGTGCAGAGTGCTACAAACCTGCTGGGTTTTATCAAGAAAGAAATGAACAGTTGCCCTGCTCACTGAAAAAGCCCCCAGACCCTGTCAGCTCCCAAACTCTGTCTTGGCACTGTGTGAGACCCTGGTGGCCAGCGTGGGCAGAGCTGTGCCAGGGAATGTGCCAACCTTTGAACAGCTTGCAGCATCACAGGGCAGGGTGCAGCTCCAGGCTCTGGTGACATTTAGTGCTCCAGGACAGAAGTAGTCTTTGTCCCTCTTCAACAAAGGACATCCTGATACTGAAAACATTACCACGGGGCTGGAGGACCAGGATCATTGCACAAACATTCCAGCATTGGGATGAGTGAAGGACAAGGGAAAGACTCTCTGTGTTTATCTGGGGAGTTAGTAGGACACGCAGTTCTGGGGGTGGACGCTGCTCACCCTCTGAGATGGGCTGTAGGAGAAGATGGGCATTTGTGCAATTATCTGAACCAGCAAGAGAAAGTATGATCCTGGCACTGTGGCAGGTAACTCTCTAATTCCTGCTGAGCACCTCCCTGGTGCTGTCACACCAGCTCAGGAGGCAGTGCCTTCAGTGGATGTCAGTACCCATGAAATACAAGACATGAACCCTCTATCTCAGACAAGCTCAGGAGTGTCTCCTCCAGATGCTGTTAAGGCTAATTACTTTAGCTGCTGTATCTTGTTGATGTGGCTACCCTGCTCTTTACTCCAGAGCAGACTTCAAAGTGCTCTGGAGTGAATCACATACCTGGCAGAGACAAATAGAAGGAGCACAGGCATGATTGTAAGGGAAGAAACACAGTCTGATTCAACACATTGTGATTTTGGAAAAAACCCTGACATTGTTCTACAAAAATATGAGAAGTGAATTTAATTGAAGAAAGAAATTACATTAAATGTAAGTCCAGTCTTAGCTCCTGTCTGTGTCTAGGCTTTTATGCCCTTATACAGTCATAGAATATGTTGAGTTGAAAGGGACCCAGCAGGATCACTGAGTCAAACTCCTGGCCCAGTGCAAGACACCCCAAGAGTCACATCATGAGTCCTGAGAGTGTTGTCCAAATGCTTCTTGAACTCTGCAAAAGCTTAATGTTGCACACCCCTGGGGAGCCTGTTCCAGTGCACAGCCACCCTGGGTGAAAAGCCTTTATCCTAATATCCAGCCTAAACATCTCCAATTCAGTTTCAAGCCATTCCCTTGAGTCCTATCACTGGTCACCATACAAAAGAGATCTGTACTTGCCCCTCCTCTTCCCCTCATGAGATGTTAAAGAGCACAGTGAGGTCTCCTCCAGACTCCTCCAGACTCAATTAACCAAGTGACCTCAGCTGCTCCTCATAACTCTTCCCTCAAGGCCCTTCACCATCCTTGCTGTCCTCCTCTGGACACTGTCTAACAGTTTAATGTCTGTTTTACCCTGTGTCACCCCCAGCTGCCCCAGCACTGAGGTGAGGCTGCCCCAGTGCAGAGCAGAGCAGGACAATCCCCTCCCTTGCCCAGCTGGTGAGGCTGTGCCTGCTGCCCCCAGCACAGGGCTGGCCCTTGTTTTGCTTCCCATTGAGCCCCATGTGCCTCTCCAGAGCCCTGCTCTCCAGTTTCTCACTCCCAGTCTGTATCCCAAGCTGCTCACCCTGTCCCTGGCTCTTGCCCCCGTTAAACTCACAACAACTGTGTGAGAGAGAGAACTCTTCCCTGGCCAAAGTTCTGGATATGGGATTCATTAGCCCTTGTACAGCTCTGGTTACACATTCACTCCACTTCTGTGCCTCCTTTTTGCACATCACTGGCTGCTGATGTGCTTCCACTAGCATATTTGCATTCTTTCTTCTTCAGGGAGACCTGTGGAGAACCTTTAGTTTTTCTCATCCAAGGCAGCTTTGTATAAAATGCACCCACATCTTGGGATCTTGGTCGTGCCCTGCCAAAAAAATTTTGTCTTTGGACACTTCTTAGATTAAGAAGGTGGTGGGACCTAATTGATTCTGGGAACGGACTGCCCCCTCCTGGAAAGCAGTATGCATAATTGAAATATAAAATTTCTACTGCTACCAAAAAAAATTACGTTAAAATCTAAGAAAAGAAAAATCATCTATTATAAATTTAAATAAACTAACATTCTAATAATTATCCAAATGGATAGCTTGTTACCCCTTTCAGTATGCTCTGTGTCTCAGTGTATTCTACAATAAAAACAGGAGAAGCATCCATTTAAAATATCCCCTTCTCTGTGCAACTGAATCTCACACCTATTTCTAGCTCTCATAAAGGTTGTGTTTGTTCTGGGCCCTTTGTGCTCTCAACCTTTTCACTGATCTGCTGTATTATTAATGGTCATACTTCCAGTTTTTTCTCAGGGACTCCCATAGGCTGTGAAGACATCAAGGTAAATTATGGGAGAGAGGTTCTGCACTGGCAGCTCTGGCTGTGAATTCCTTTAGACAGCAGTGTGGGGCTTTGGCAGCCTCCATCCTCCAGAATTTACCTATCAGTCATCACAGCAATTGCCAAGCACGAGGGTTATTTTCCCTTCCAGATCTATGCAGGCAAAAAAAATATCAAAGAAGCCTTCTGTTTTAGAAGTTTCTTATAATTGGCAATTGTTATGAGGTGTGATTTTTTCAGGGTCTGGTCTGGTGGAAATGGAAGGTTGCATAACTTTATAGTTTTTGATCTATAGTCAGAAATATCTGGCATGTCAGGTAATATATTGAGGAATTTATACCTTCCTCATAAAACCTTTCTCCATGGTAGAGGTACAGATACTATATCATCAGTAACTAGTTTAATTATTAATTATTAAACTCATTTGCTCCATTGTCAATCTTACCCTTGCCTGTGAACTAAGTTTTCTAGTTTATCATGGTTTTAAATGTGAAATATATAACTATTTTTAATAAGAGTTTTCAAAAGTTGGTAGTGGCTTTTAATACAATCAAACTTTTTTTAAAAAAACATGCTGATTTCTTTATACCAGCTATTGTACAAGAATAAAAAAATTTTTCAAAATGCTGTTTTGCTCTTAAAGAGAAATTTTGTGGGATTAGCCTCTTTCAACCAGATTTTCTTCTTTAAAAATTTTTGTATTAAATCTGGTCAGCAGTTTGGTGTTCTGTGTGAGATCCCTTGCATTAGGGAGAAAATAGGAATCTGTTACAAGTCCTGCTTTTCTTAGAGAATTAATGGGGGAAAAGAAAAAGAATTTAAAACAACATTTCAATACGTCTAGATTATGTGCAATTCCAGGCTCATATAAAAATGCATTGATCTCTGCATATTTATTATAAAATGGAATTGTTTGGCTAGGTCATATTTTAGTATTCTGATTAAACCTGTACAAAAATACTTTCTTCAAAGTAAATAATAAGCTCTTGCAGTGTGTGTGAACCAACCTGCTCTGTCTCACCCCTGTGTATCTCTTGATTCTTCTGCTACTTCATTTATTGGCCCAACCTATTTTTACAGCTGGTTGTAAAAATTAGAGGAGCTTTAAGGCCCAGGGAAGGACTTGTGTGCACAAGACTTGTCTCATTTTTTTCAATTGTAATAGTTGATCTAAGACAAAAATATTAAGTCCACCTATAAATCTTGCCTTGCCTGTGTTGACCACCATCACAGCATGAACAAGTAAATAAAGTCTTTTCCACCTTTATTTACTAGGAGTGGAACCCTGAGAATCAAAGGATTCCCATTCCTTAAAACGATTCCCAAATCTTTAGAAGATAAATTAATGGATAGATTTTTTTCCACCTTAATTGTTCTCATGCAGTTAAGGTGACAGAAATGCCCCAAAGTAGATGCATTTATGGAAGAGTTCTCAGTAATGCAGGTGCTGTGCCCTGCCCAGCATAAGCTGCACTTCAATGTACATTCTTTACTCCTCAAGCCCTGCTTTTATGGATGTTTTTACTGATGTTGGGTATCTAAGTTTTCTAAAGAAGATCTGGTCATAGGACTTATTTGCTTAAGATCTACATGGATAAATTGCTAATCTGACCACTAAAAGTGTGTACCATAAAAGTGGATGAAAAAGCCCAATTTTTGCTCAGTGTGAGGAACAATTTGTTGAACGAGCCACACATCTGAGCTGCTGAATTTTAAACAGCATTCTGATCCAGCTACACACTCTATTTGCCAGACATATTATCATAGCAATACCAAACCCCCTTGACTGGGACCAAAGGTATAGATGCTGCTTTAGTAGCAACCCTCTTTTCTCCCTTCTTCTAGCAGTAGATAAGGTTATGGAAAGAAAAGATATTTTTCAGACATAAGCAACAGTTTATTTCCCTGTGAAAAGAGCGATTAAAGCTAATATGCTTCCTGGAAGGATTCCCAAGATGGACAGCTAAATTCATTTCTAGTTTGCCAGATCAAGTGGGCTTGTTTTGCATTGTTAATGTGAAGCCTGGCTGCAAAATAGAGATCACATTTGCACAACGTCTCTGAACATCAAGGCCTCTTTCCCAGGGTACCTAAGTATGCATTGAATTTGCATCTGTTGGGCTAAATCATAAAAAGGCATTTGCAAGTCCCTAAATCAGCAATTTTGCAGCTGGTTGAGGGGTGGCACTGCTCTCTTTATCACTTCCTGAGCACTCTGTCCCTGGATGTGTTCTCACACGTGGAGGTTCGATTGCAGGGGAAGAGGAAAGGAAAACATTTTCAGTAACTGTCCAAAGGAACATCTTCTGGACCTGTCCTACCTTTGGTAGGTAGGTGTTTCCTCACTCTCACAACAGGCAGCAAATTTAAACCTTTATTACACAAATCCCTCCTCCTAGTGCCTCCAGCCAAGAAGCAGCAGAGCTAAAGACTCTATTGTTTCAGTCTCTGCTGTGAAAAAAGCACAATATTCTGAGAGAAATCTGCATAATGTGACTGTCTGAAACTGCAGAGGTGGAGGAGAAGTTAGAGGAGAACCTGAGCAGCAGCTGCACAGAGGAGCTGTTTGCCAGCTCATCAGGGAGGAACGTGGCATGACCTTACATCAGGAAAGGGAAGAGCATAAAAATAGTTCATTACAGCATGGATTGGCCAGCATGTCCAATATAAAGGGCAGTAGCTTCTGCTGTAGGAATTTAATGTCAAATAAAGTTGTTTCCAAGGAAAATAAGACTGGTATTTAAAGGAACTATATCCAAAAGCACGTATTCTAGAGTGGTTTTAAAGGTGAAATAGTTTCAGCTCTTGTGATTGCCTAAAACTCATCCTTTACAGGAAAGAGAGTACTATTTTTTTTTCCTAGAAAGTCTAGTTGCCAACAATACAAGCTAAGTTTCAGATTTGCTGGAGAGCAGAAGCTGGAGATGTCAGACATCCCTTCACTCTTAGCTACAATTGGATAAAAAGTATATTTCCTTCATTTTGCCAGACAACATCAGCTCCTTCCTCTGCACTCAGTTGACTGCTGGCAGTTCATTTAAATTAAATGTATCTTGCCATTGCACTTGTTTGGTATTTATTTAGTGCTGGTGAATCTCAGGCACTGACAAGTGACCTGTGACATTTGCAGCTGATCACTACCACGTCTGTCAGAGAGAAAGGAGAGGTTTGGGTGGGAAACACTCTCCTCAGATAAGAAGGAACAGGATTTTCCTCACAGGGAAGCTTAGTTTAGGACAGAAAAATAAACTGCAACATAATATCTGCAACAAATTGCAAAAGAAACCAGGGGAAGGTAGAGCTATGTAGCCTATTCAATGTGCATGTAAAACACTGTCCAGCACTGTAGCTTGTTTTGTTCTTATGGTCAGTTTTGACATTTACTTGAAGCCAAATAAAACTTGTACTAATAGATGTCATAGCAGATTTTTATCTGTTTGCTCAGTGAAATGTCCCACAAAATGAGTAAGTTCTTCCCGAGGGCTGTAAGAGGTGATTGCTCCACTTTTCCCTGTGCCAGTCCAGCTCCCTGCCAGCACCATTCAGGAAAAGTCACAGCAGAGGCAAGCATGGGAAAAATCAGGAAAAAAGTCCTTGTTGGTGATGCATTAGTGTGAGTAAAGGCAAGAGGCAGTCAGGTGTTCTAAACTCTCAGTTTTTCCATTGAATGAAACTGAATTTGCAGATTTTTCTCTACAGAAATGCCTCTGACCTTGGACTCCTGCCCACAGAGCAGGTCAGCCTAGGGACAAGTGCAGAGGAGAGGGATGGTTGAGTAACAGCATGGGTGCAAGATGGAGAGACAGAACCATTACTGGAAATGGCTTATGGAGAGTTGCTCTACAGCTTTGTTAAGGAATTATTTAGGTGTCACAAATTTAATTCACAGAATGAGAAGACAAAGGCAATGAAAAGGCTTCTTGAGTTCAACCATCATGGTGTGAGAATATGTACAGCTCTAAGATGTCTGTCAGACCTTTATCCAACCTGTTTCTGACATTTTGAGTCATGGAGATCAGAAAACCTCCCCAGGCAAAATTTCAGGTCACCCCTGAGCCTCCTCCTCTCCAGGCTAAACACCCCCAGCTCCCTCAGCCACCCCTGACAGGACTTGTGCTCCAGCCCCTTCACCAGCTCTGTTGCCCTTCTCTGGACTTGCTGCAGCACCTCAGTGTCCTTCTGGTAGAGCAGGGCCCAGAGCTGGACACAGCACCTGAGGTGTGACCTCACCAGAGATGGGGACAGGGGATTAAAACTTACACCAGGCTTGTCTCAAAACCCTCTGATTCCACAGTGAATCAGTGGCTGGAGGTAGCACCATGATTAACTAACAAATCCTCTGCTCAGCCCTTAAAGGAAATGCACACTCCAAGCCAGTGCAGCTGAGCTGCACGTTGTTCTCTAGCAAAATAAAGAATGAGCAAGCATGTACAAATCTTTCTTTCTCCAAGCTGAAAGCCTAATGAAAGTGTTTTATAATTTGATTCTGAACATTCAAATTATTTTCTTTTTGTATGTTTTCATTAGTGTTCAGCTCTTTATCTGTGTTTTTCCAAGTTAATTTTAAGAACATTATTTTGAACTTACTCCTGCTTATTTGTTTTATCACTCATTCTTTTTCTTTTCAGTCAAGTAATTTCTTCTCCTTCTAATTTTCCTAAATTTTGTTAAACCTTTGCTATTTTCTAAAAAAATTGTGGGGTTTTCTCTGCTCCAAAGAGATGACTCTATTTTTCACTGCATCATAACCTCTATTACGTTTCTCAGTATCTTACAGTGATAATATTACATTTGGCTTTTTTTCCCTCACTCTTTCTCATGCTGCTTTTAATCTGCATTTCACACCTGCATGCTCTCTTTCCTACATGGAGTATTGCATGGAGAAAATAAAGCTTTTGAACCTATTTATAAAAGTTCAAACCAATCAACTTGAAACCTGTTGTATTAAGGTAGGAAAGAAAAGGGGGAGCTGAGAAAGAAAAGCAAAACATATTTGCGTACAACAAATTTCTTTATAAGCTTGATAGCTTGTGGACAAACATCGCCTGGCAACGTATGCTGAGCGTGGTCCGACACTTTTTTTATGCTGGGATTTAATGGCACTCACTTTTTCCAAAAGCTGTCGCCTGCTGCGCCCTTCTGGACACTGCCAGCACAGCACGTTCCCCAGAAAATCTCACAGTGAACAGTGGGTTACAGCAGGGTTTTCACCAGCAAAGACGTGATTTTATTTGTTGCTATTAGAACATGGGAATAAAAATCTCTCTGCTTTTGTTTGTTCTAAGATTTAAGTTAACTCCAAGAGAAAAGACGTTTCCATGCTGTTTGCCAGCAGATCTAGAGTGGTTTCAGCCTGCTGCACCTGCAGTCTGTGGTGTTTGCTGTCTGAGGGCAGAGCAGGCAGTGCTGCCCATGACAGAAGAAGCGAGGCTTGGCTCCCCCTTGTTTATACCCCTGTTCATCATGTCCCACTGCATCCTTGGGGCCCCACATCTCTGCTTTATTAAAGTGGGAAATCTCCAGGTCCTGCACGCCCTTCCACCACCTCCCCCAAGAGGTCCTCTAGTCCTGATTCCTCCCGTTCCTGTCCCCATAACGTCTCTGGGAGTTGCTCCTGGTTTCCAGGAGGGCAGCCTGTCTCTCCCACAGCCATGTGTCCCCTGGATTCATCCATGTGCTGACATTCTGGTTGGAGGGTACAGCCCTGCTGGCTGGCCAAGCAGAAATGAGTGGTGATTGCTTCCACCAAGAGTGTCTTCATGGAAATTTTGTGTTGTTTTCCCTGTTCAACCACAGATTTTCTGAAGCCTTGTAGGACCATCCCTATAGGAACATCCTTCTGCCAGATATGATACAGGTTAATGATATGCTCAAACACTGACTGTGTAGGTTGAGATGCAGATGAGCTGTGGATGTGTTGGCATATAGACACATCTCACCACAAAACAGTAATGACCAAATGTTGGGAAGGATGAAACAGGAAAACCTTATAAATACGATTACCTGGCAAAAGATTTTGAGAATATAGAAACTATAGGCAAGATTGGAATGAAAGCAAGCTTTGAGATACCAAGCCTTAGTTATTGAACAACAGGAAAACAATGGTGTGGCTGGCTGAAGGTAATCCCCTCTTGATTGAACAATCCCCTCTGCTTGCAGACAGGTCCAAGGGTCAGAGCAGACCCCACTAGCGTGGCAGAAAGGGTCCAAAGAGCAGTTTTTAGGGTTTAAAATGTAACACAGTATGGTAATGTAATGATTCTTATAGGCTATATGTAAATTCTATAGGATTTGTATCTTGTACTAGATTGGCTAGTGAGAATTAGAATATTCAGCACGGAAGATGATTTATTGTATTGTAACGGGCATTCTATCTTTTTGCACTCTCTCTCTTGCTCTTCTCTCCTCTTACTTCTTTCTCTTGTCTCTTATGCACTCTTGGCTCTTACTCTCTTAGGCTCTTACTCTCTTACTCTCTTGCTACTCCTCCCTATCTCTCTTCTCTTCTCTCTCTCTTGCTCTCTTTGTTCTCCAGCCTGCTCTGAGCTAACTCTGAGCTGGGCTCTTTCACCCACACCCTGTGGAATAAACTTCAAAACTCAACCTCAGGGATCTGTCCTGAGCACTGTCCTGACCATTCTGGCACGTAACAGCTCCCACAACCAAAGACTCATTTTCCTACTAGTGTCACTCCTGCCTATTCTCCCTACAGGTTACACATGGGCTAAGAGCTCTCTGCAGTGTGGCACAAAGCCCACAGAAAGGCCACTTCCCCAGTGCCTCCTCAGCAGCCAGGGTGCATTTCCCACCTGTGCCCTGGAGGCATGTACCTTCTGAGCCCTGCCTTTACCCCAAGTGACTCCCAGCACAGAGGGGGACATGCAGGACTCCCACCCCCCTCCCAGCTGTCCTTCTCATCTGCCCTCCCAACCCCAGACAAAGGCCAGGCAAACCAGCTGAAACTCCTGAAGGCACTGTGGCTGGGAATGCCTGGCTTGCCTTAGCTGAGCCCCACGGGGTTGGTAGATGTGACAGATGTTGCTGAAATGTTTGGGGCACCCTGTGTACACCCTGAGGTCTGGGCAGACTTGAGATATCAGTGACTTTGTCTGGAGGTCAAAGGCACATCATAGACTGAATCAAAGTGAATGATGCCTCCTCAGTCATGAACAACAAAATCTAAACCAAAAACTGAAAAAAAGATGAGGGAAGTAATTTTCTTCCCTCCAGAAACAGCATTGGAGGCTGTTAAAAACAATTCTGATGCAGGGTTAGCAGTATCAAGGTCTGTTTGGGGGGACTGACTTACACAGGAGCATAAATCAGCAGCAGTTCCAATCTAAAGCAGTCCAAGTCTCTGACTGGAAATACTATTGGGACCTAAAGCTGACTACCCAGTACTACACAGAATTAGGTGTGTGGACTGTGTCTTGTTCCCATACTTTCCACCACTACAATCCTTGTCTTTACCTTAACAAAGTGATGCCAAGCAATCTGAGGAAAAAACCCAACACATCCCACAAAAGAAGAAAGTGCCTTCACAGTTCTGAGTATCCAGTAGAAATTATTGAGGCTGGTGTGGTAATCCATCCAATTCAAAGTTGTTTTGATAGCCACACCATGGCAAGGGGGACACAGCAGAGGGGAATGATTAACTTAATCCTCCTGCCTTGTTTGTTTGATGCTGCCTCACTCCAGTGCAAGTCAATAAAACTTTGAGCACAGACACACACAACTTCCAGCACCCTCCAAACTGGCCCAAGATGGGGATTAGCAAAGCTGCCTTTCTCTTTCTTTTCTTGCTCAGCTCAGGTAAGAGTCCTTTGCCTTCTGCTTGCCTAGTTGAGACTGGGGCCAAACACTAGCGAGCTCCACGGGGTGAAGGTTGGTCCCTAGGTCAGGTGTCACTTGTTCCTGGACAAGGATGGATTTGGGAGACAGAGCTGGTCTTGAGAAAAGAGAGAGCTGTGGCTGCCCCTGGTTGTGTTCATTAGCAACACCAGAAGAGCAGCAGCCTTGGTGGCTGCAGGGGCCACTAACAGCCCCAGGCAAACATTCCCCATGTCCAGAGACAGGGCACCCCTGGGAAGCAGCCTGTACAAAACCCACAGCACCCAGTTATCCCTAATCTCAGCAGGCTTTGAATCAAATGCTAAAGGTAAAACTGTGTTTACTGCCAAGCACTGTTAAGCACAGTGATACTAATTTTCATCCCTTATGATAGGAATTTTAAAGCTTTGAAATTGAATATTTAAAACAAAATGAAAAATTAACAGACTCCTTTATATTCCAGCAATTCTGTATTTTCTGTTGTCAAACACTTACAATAAAATGTTCTCCCTTGTTTCCCTGAGGGCAGTAGGTAGGAATTTACTCCTCAGTAACCTTGATCACCTTTTCCCAGAATATGTCCAAAATTATTTTTTTACAACTCTAAAAAGAAGATAGGTTTTCCACTGATGGTAATATATGGATTTCAAGCTTATCTACAAATTCTGTAAATAAATATTCCATGTGTAGTACAAATTTTAATCAGGTTTCAATCAGATACCATACTGTCTTGCACTTTGAAATTACATATAATTGCATGGGACTTAAATAACTTTTTAAAAACACTGAGAAATACATATCAGTACAGTTTTTATGATTTTTTTATTAGTTCAGACACTTAAGGTCAGAATACCAGAGACATATCATTTTATGATTGTTCCAGATTATAAAAGACAACTGAGAAGGTGAGGGGTTTTATTTGTTCATTGTTATCAGCTCTAGCTGACTTTCACAAAAGTGGTGGCCCACAACTGCCTTAAAGCCAATTTTTGTCTTCTGGGTTTGTACTGGTGAAATCTGGAGAGATGCATATGGAAATGATGAAATTTTTTTGTTCACATATACTTGAATATTCTGTTCAATTATCCTGAGCAATATCTGGGTTTATATAGATTTTAGTCAGACTAATATATTCCCTGATGCATTTTAAATCTCTTATATCCTTTCCTTAAGTTTACACCTTGCAGTGTTTTTCAGTCAACCAGCACCACCTTTTCTTTTCAACTATCTAAGTTTCTGTGAATCTATGTTGCCTTTTAGATTATGCATGTCATTCAAGAACTCATTCTTAATCCAACTGTAATAATTTATTTTTTTTATAGTCACTGAAAAGGAATAGTATCCAAAGCAGAGCTCTTTGAGGAAGCACAGAGTTTCAAGATGAGTAAATAAAGTTTGGAAAGGAGCATTTTCTTTTTCTAGTCCCCTGGAACAGTGGCCTCAGTTAACTTAGGAAAAAAATTAGGAAAGTAAGCATTTGTTTACTGAATCCATCAGCAGAAATTAGTAGTCTAGGCTATTGGTGCTCTGCTGTAACAGCAGGACTAGATATGGGGAGCCTCAGGTCAGGGATTTCCTAAGACATGCAAGTTTTATAGCACTGAGCCAACTCTGCAGAGACACAGAAAATGCCCTCAGGCAATTCATAACCTTACTTTCATTAGTGGTGGCCCAAATAGTTTTCATTTTGTGTGAATCTGTGTCATGTGCAGGCAGGTGGTGAATGGCCCATATTTCATGGGAATCAGTAACACAGGGGTGATGCTGCAGTGAGTTCAGCCCTAGTATGAGTGCATAAAGATTCACAACATTACCTGTGAGCACACTGTACAAAATTATGAACTTCCTGCATCTGTCAATAATAACCTAGATTGGAAAAATTAAATAATTAAACCATATCACTTGTGCAACATTGCAACCTGATGCTGGAGATGGAAATAAACTCTTGTAGAAATTAGGAACAGAAACATAGAATCTTTATAGGCATAAAAAGAAAAAAAAATCAATTAGATGCTAAACTCCGTTGTGAGCAACAGTACTTTAGAGGAGTGTTTGATGTAGTAGCAGGTACATAATATAAATCTTATGCAAATGTAGCTTTCAGATCTAATAATACTAACTAATTTGCTAATTTAAAATCTTGGGTTAATTCGTTGTAACAGAGAGGTAGCCTGACAATTCCATTACTAATTCTGCTCTACCCATTACAGTAGGACAAAGAGGGGCATTATAAAGGCTATGGGGTAACTTTGTGATTGAGGTTTCTTGCTCTAGGGCAGCACATCTTAGGACAAACAACTAGGCAGTGACCACTGAAGCTGAAGGGACTGCACAATCTGCATGATCCCCCATCCACCTAATGCATGTTTCTCCAACACCTTGGTATGGGTATCACTTCCTTCATCTTTCTCTGCTTGGTGTTGACACCACTTGGTGCCTCTCTGTCTGTCCCCCCTCACTCTCGTTTCACTTTTTTTTTTTTTTTAGCTTCAAATTTATGCATAACTCTAACCAGAACTGCCTTCTCGTCTTTTTTCAGCCTCTTTTTTCCCATGACATGTTGCAGTCATTCATCTGTGATTCTTTCAGGAGACAGAAATTGCCTAAGAATTTATCATCTTTTACCCAGAATTATGCAAAATAAATTGTGTCTTCACCTGTCCGAGCCACATGGAAAATGGGATTGAAATCCAGAGATCTTCTTAACTGCAGAATTCTCATTTGTAATGTGTGATTCCTTTCCTTCCCTTCTAGTGAAAGGAGATATACTGGATGCCTATTTAAGAACAGATGGTGTTTGGATATTTACTCGAAACAAACAGTTCTACAAGACAAATAATGAAAGAGAATGTGCGGACAAATGTGAAGCTGAAAGAAATTTTACCTGCAGGTAATTTCTGTTGAATCTTAAAATGTGCCGTTGTGGGTGTGTGCATATCAATGATTTGTTCCTACCTTTACTCAGAACCAACATCCCCATTCTGCTGCAGCTCTGCTGCAGTGTCTCCCATGCCTGTGCCTTATCTTGTGACTTGTCTCCACCTATAAATTACCACAAAGTCAAGTAAGGCATGGATTTACAACACCCTACTCATTTTATAGTTAATGTTCAAGTTCCCATTCTTGTCCAACATTACCTGGAGAATTGCTTGAGCCCCTTTAGCTGGATGCTGCTCTGTTTCTCAAGAGTGCAAGGTGTCTAATTCACTGTAGGGACAGACACTCACCTGAGCAGCTAGCATGCTGTTGATAATGCTTTGCCAATGCAGTTTCTAGTTCTCTGCACCATAATTTATTAATGCAGTCATAGATCCTGAATAAATGAGCCACTTGAGAGTAGTAGATAAAGCTAACCTCTTACTCAGTGTCTAAAATATTGAGTGCAGTACCTGACAGATAAGAATGAATATAGGACAGTGCTGGCAAATTAATAATTTATAGAAAAATAATTATGAGTTGAATAATTTTAATTGAATTTAAAATATTGCTTCCTATGTCAATATTGCTTCCTTCTCAATTTCAACAGGGCTTTCCTATTCACCAGGAAAAAGCTGCAGTGTTTAACACTGGCTGAAAATGCTAAAATGACAGTGTCATTCCCCAGCACGGACACAGTTCTTTATGAGAAGAGAAGTATGTGTACAGTAAGATGTTACATCTTTACTCATCAAGCCTGTTCTAATGGCATCCTTCTGTTCCCTGCTGCAGTGCTGGACCAAATTCCTGTATAGGACAGAAAACTAACAGATAATTTGGGGGCCAAGCAGGAAGAAGCCACATTACTAAAAATGCTGTTCAAGATGGATCAAATGCCAAGGCCTGGATCCATGGTGGTCTCCTTGTGCCATTTGAACTGGAAGTTATTGTTGTCTTCCTCCCAGACCCAGTTATACAGTCTTCACCTCCTCTCCCCAGGGGTCAGATGTGTCCAGCTTTATTACTTAGACAGGCTAAATAATTTAGGAGGAGCCCATTTTTTCCTATCAGATTGGTCTCTTGTCCTTGCTCTAACATTTCCATTTTATATTTTGAGGTGTGGGGAGATTCTTCTTGTGCAAATAAGAAAGGGGAAAAGGATGGGGAAATCAAGATTACTGCCCTCAACAGCTGGAGATTTTTCAGTGTCTGTTGCCAATAAAAACACCATCAACATGATTTGCATTCTCTGTCTTGGAATCCCACTAGAAAAATACCTGGGAGGGTCTGAGGCTCAGATGAATCAAAGGTTTGGAAGCCACTAATGTGACTAGTGTATTTTGATAACTAAGTATTTCCTGGCTTAGAGGGATAGCTAGATGACACCCACACTGCAAATCTGCTTATGAACAATGCCTTTCCAAGAATCTACAGTTGCTGGTGAAAGACATTCCTGTTTATCCTGGTATTATGGTAGAATAAGCATGCATTTTTTTGCATATCAAACACTTGATACAGCTGTTCTCTTGACTCGATTTTATAGCTTTATAACAATGCTTCAGAATTCTTTCTCTTTACATGCCTAGTAGCTGTAACTAATTTCTTTTTAAATATATTATAGAATGTTTGCAGGCACAAAAGGTTCAAAGCATGAGCACAATATGGTTCATCAAGCATAGATGAACTTCAATTATATCTGCAGATTTTCAGTACCAGGAAATGAATGTTGTAACATCACTGAACTAACAAATTTGATTCCATTTCAGTATACCTTATACAGTGTAAAAGAGGGGTTGGGACAGACTACAGAGGAACAGAAGCCCAGACTCAGAGGGGTATTCCATGCCAGAAGTGGGCAGAAAAAACACCCCACAAACCAAAGTACGTCCCTAATTACATTTCTTTTTGTTGTTCTGAACCTTTTCCAAGTTTCCTCATCTTCATATATATTCACAGACTTATAGTGCGAGTTATGAAATCCTGTTTGTCAGGTGACTTCTAAAAACAGCTTTATCTTCATCTGTCTTGTTCCTTTTGGCTCCACTAGCAGAGAACTGCAATGATCTGGATGAGGAAAGGGTGCACTGTCAGCTAGAGGATTGTGTCTGAATGGGAGGTGTTTTAAGCAGATTAAATGCTCCTTCTCTCAACATAATGAAGATTTTTGCTATTGGTAACAGTGGGGTCATAATTACTCTCCTGTGTATAAAGTGGTATCTGTCCAACTCTAGGCCCCCCTATCTGCCATACAGATAGTAAAATAAATTTTAAAAATTGAGAAAAGTATCCAAGGGCCAAATGGATCTGGCCAGGTAGAGTCTTCTCAGGGCTGGCTGCAATTGGGCTCACAGAAGCAAGTGGGGAAGCAGAGGTTCTGTTTCCTCTGATCTATGATGAAGTTCTATTTTTAAAATTATTTTGTTGTTATTCTAGTTAAATACACTTGGATATACTTGTTCAGGTAATTTAAAAGTAATATTCTTCTCAGGGAAGATTACTGTAGGAAGAAGCCTAGCATCACTTGCTTCAGATCTCTGTGAGACCTAGTTGTGTTTGGTGAACAGTCTCCAGAAATAGACAACTTTTAAAGTAGCTCCAATAAGACAAACACCTGACAGAGTCACAGGCTGCAGTGAGCTGGTTAGATCAACTGGATGCATGTATTTAAGACAATTGTCCTTTGAGACTCATTATCCTTGCAGGCTGTAAGTTCACTTCTTACTGGCAGCTGAGGCTAGGGAGAAAGCTACTAATAATTGCAGTAAGAAATTATTTTTCAGTTTTCATTTGTGGCTTACAATGGGAAATCTGTTTCTCTCATTTTTACTGTGAATGAATAAAATTCACAGCTAGCTGAGCAAGTTAGACATTTCCTTTCTGTGCCACTGAAGTACTGGCATTAAAATTGAATTTTAATACTATTACAGTTATACACCTGAAAAACACCCCAATGCAGGGTTGGAAGAAAATTACTGCAGAAACCCTGATGCAGATGAAAATGGACCCTGGTGTTACACAACTGATCCTGATATGAGGTTTGATTACTGTGCCATCCCCGAGTGTGAGGACCAGGTCACACACACTGGAGAAGGTATATTTGCTTTTCAAAGAAGGGAGGTTAGGTAATGTTATTCCTGCTACTTTCTTGTACTTTATTTTTACAGGGTTTTTTCAAATTAGAATTTAAATCAAGATGAACTTAAGAAGTTCTCAACAGAGATGTTGTTTTCTTAATTGGCTTGAGTTATCAAAATTATTTTGTAAATATGGAAGAACTAAAATGTTTTGATCATTTGCTGATATTGTTTGCTTTATCTTCATCTGTCTTGTTACATTTGACTCTACTGGCAGAGAACTGCAATGATCTGGATAAGGACAATTTTGCTCTCACAGCAATAATTTATTTAATTGTAACAAGAGTAAAGACTGACCCAAGTGCTGTGTAACACACTGAACTCCCATTGCCAACAGTACATACACATACATGACAAACTCCTTCCTGAAATGAAACATTTTCCTGAAGCATTATGAATTTGGCCAGGCTGTAATGTACAGTTTTCTGAATTCCTCTCATTGCTAGCTGGAGCAAACCCCCCTTGTCCTCTCAGCACGATCTTCCCCCATTAGGCTGCTGCCCTCCTTGCTTTGTTTTCCTTCTGCCCAGCCCCTGCAGGGGAGTGCCTGCAGTGCAATGGTGAGGATTACCTCGGGGAAGTCTCAAGGACAGAGTCCGGGCTCGAGTGCCAGCGCTGGGATGTCCAAGAGCCTCACATGCACGGATTCATCCCGGCACAGTGAGTGATGCTCAGCACCACAGTCACTCCCACCCAGCCCGGGACGCTGCCTGCACGCAGCCCCGCTGCTGGCTCACCAGCTTCTCTCCCCTTTTCACCGTGCAGCTATCCAGAGAGGGATCTGAGCATGAATTACTGCCGCAATCCCGACGGGGAACTTCGGCCCTGGTGTTTCACCACCAACCCGAAAAAACGCTGGGAATACTGTAACATTCCTCGTTGCAGTGAGTCTGAGCTCTGAGATCACTCCACAGGGTAGCTCGTTAAAATTATGCAGGGAGGGGAAAGACAAGAAACCACAGTTCTAATTCACCTAGAGGTATCCCTGTGTAGCAGGGAAGGTGCACATTAACAGGCAGGATCACTCATTAAACTTCTATTATGTAAAATCCTGTATGGTCAGTGAGGATGAAGGTGTCACAAAGTGTAATATGGCCAAAGATCTTATGAGAAAACATCATTTGCCTTTAACCACTTTACTTTTCAGCTTACCCAGGAGGCATTAAGGTAAATCAGGTGGTAGTTCACTGCTGATCTGCTAACTCACAGAAATCATCTAAATTGCCATGTGGCCATACTGTGATATTTTACCTGGGTCTGGTCTGCACAGCCAGCACTGTCTTTCTCTTAGCAAAAGATGAATCCTGAGAAACAAGTTCAGGCCTTAGGAGAAAAGCCTGACTTCTCAGCAAGCTAGCTTAACCCATTAAGCTGAGCACACTAAATATGGATATTTCCAAGGCATTGTATTGAGGTAACATTCCCATTGTAGAAATGGATTGCACTTCAAAAAAAAAAAAAAAAAAAAAGTGTGTTTTTTCTCTAGGGAGATTGCTTTCTTATGTATCTGTACTTGCCAGTGCTATAAGCTGTGGTGTATGTTTGCTAGATGTAGTTCTCTTCAGCTTGTTTAATTACATATGGCAAAATAACTATTTATAGACTTTTGTATGATAAATTGACAGTTACCACAGCATTTCCATCGTGTGCTTAAAACTGAAAGTTTAAGGAATGTACCAACCTTTTAGGGTCATACTCATGTCCTTGGGAAATTCTGTATATTATAGGTATGTGCTGTAAATTAATTTTCCATTTGCCCTCTGTAGGTTCTATGCCTCTGGTCATTACTCTTATTTTCTTTGCTGTTCCCCACATGGCAGACCATTTCACTTTCTTTCTTTTTTTCACTATTCCTTCTGTCCCTCTTGCCCAATTCACTGACTCCAGAGGCTCAGCTCTGAAGGCTGTTCTGCTTTCTCTCACAATTTCTTCTTGGTCCTTTCTGCCCTTCCATGCTACCTGTATGTATTATATTGCTGTGCTCCATCTCAGTGGGTTTACAAGGCTGTACAAGGCTCCTTACTACCTTTCCTGCTCTGCTCTCAGGGCACAGTCTGGCTCAACCCAGCAAAGTTATTTACTGGCTGCTGTAAAAGGGCAGACACAGGACGTCCATCTGGCAGCCTGGAGACCCATAAAAATATTCTCTTTGATTTTGACATGGCTTTTAACCAGTGTAACCTCTGCTGAAAGGAAAAAAAAATGCACCTTCAACATTACAGAAACAAAGGGGTGTATATATTTTGAAAGCACTACTTACAAGTGTTTTTCTCCTCTTCCCTACCCTCTCTTTTTTTTTTTCCTTTTCCTGTCACAGCTACCCCCCCAGCAGTCCCTGGCCTAGGCTCCCAGTGTCTCTCAGGGAAAGGTGAAGATTATCGGGGAAGGACGGCCACCACCGAATCGGGAATTGCCTGTCAGCACTGGAACACACAGTTTCCTCACAAACATGGCTGGATTCCTGACAGATACCCCTGCAAGTATGCTGAGCCTCATCACTCTAATACCAAAGAACAGTTATTGCCTATCAATCCAGATGCAGAGCAAGAGGAGGACAGGTTTCCCTCATTTGTGTGGTCAAGTTGTAATTCTCGCTGTTTGTCAGTGCTCATTGCTTCTGTTCAGGTCTTGCTCTTCATTTTTTTCTGCCTCCCTGTTTACTCTGATGTATTTTTCTCACTTGTCTCCTCCACATTCCTGAGCAGAGCTATAAGTAGTTCACTACTTTCACATTCATACTCCCTTGGCTGTGCTTTGGCACATTTTCAATGCATTACTCTACTGAAGAGTGATGCTCCAAGGACAACATACTCCATCAATACCCCCTTGTGCTCCAAGGCCAGAGGAGCTGGGTTTGCAGAGCATTACCAATGTGCAGGAATGGCTGGGACTGACCTGGCTTATAGCTCTGTAGTCTGATCCTGCAGGTTTTCCCAGGGAGGTGAAACCTGTGCACTCTCACAGGGTGGAGAGCAGAGTGCACCAGTGCTCCTGTGTGCACACTCCCATTCTGTCACATCCAGCCTTGCCTGGCTCTTGATGTAATCCCAGGGATATCAGTGCCTTCTGTTTTGAAGTCTGCATCTTGACCTCAACAAGAGCAGGAAGTGTCAGCACTGGAAAAGTTCTTCCTTTTTCTTCAGCATTTAGACTGTGAAAGCCATTGATTAGTCCCAAAGAAGTGATGCATGGGTTAATCAACCTCCAAAAATATAAATACACCACTGAGTCGAATTTTGTGTGCAGTAGTTGTTAATAGTCATGCATACAACACTTCTGGATTTCTATGAGTGGTTTAAAGTCAGTGTTCCTGTTTCCTGTTTTAAGGGGCTTAGAGGAAAACTACTGTAGAAACCCTGATGGAGAGAAGAGGCCTTGGTGCTACACCACCACCAGCAGCATTAGATGGGAATACTGCAGAATTCCTTCCTGTGACAGGACAGAACAAGGGATTGCTGGTATGAATAGTGGACTGGACTTGAGATAAGGGCTTTAAAAGAGTGAAAGGTTTATTGTTTCAAATTGTGCATGTATTAAATCTCTTTTTTTTCAGTCACTCTGTCATTCTCAATATTTGTCTGCCTGGCATGTTTCAAAATCTGCCAAATATTAAACTTTCAGTGATTAGGGAAATGCAGTGAAGGATGCAAATCATGAGCTGACTCAACAGAAGAATTACAGCATGAAAGATATTTATGTTTTTATTATTCTTTTCTTCCCAAAGGTAGGCCAATTATAACAAGTTCATTGAAAAATGAAAAGGTTTAAAGAGATGAAATATTGCTAAATAAAATTAACTCCTATTTTTGGAAGTTAGCCACAAAGGAGAGGACAAGAGCTTTCAATGCCATTAAAAATCACATTGAAAGATTCATTCTTTTAAGCACAAAATTAACTAGAAAGTCTTAGCACAATCAAAAGGATAACAGAGAGACTGAATTTTAACATAATGTCTGGTTGAGAAATATCATGGGCAAAATCATCAGTATCTAATCTTTGAGGATTTTGCATGAGAACTTTCTTACCTTTAATTCTGACATGTTCACTTATGCCAAAATGAAACTAACTGGTGAACCCTTCCCTGAAGAACACCTACGATGTTAAAACTGTGAAAGTTTTCTCAGTACCTTTGGGAGTGGAAATCATCCCACCTGCTGCAGGTGCATGCACTGGTCATTCATTTTTGTCATCCTGTGGTTGAGGTTTCTCGAGCCAGCTCAGTGAGGACATTAACATCATGGTGCCATTTCTGTGTCCGTGCAGATGTGCCTGGGCAAGCTGCCCTGACAGAGGAGTGCTACCGAGGCAAAGGCCAGAGCTATCGTGGCACAGCTTCTGTCACTGCATCAGGAAAGAAGTGCCAGGCCTGGAGCTCCATGTTCCCACACAGGCACATAAAAACCCCGGACAGGTTCCCGGACGCGTACGTTCATCTTGCCTTTTCTCACTTTCCCCGGCAATAACCATTGCTGGTTGTGTTAGCTTTGCTTTAAAACACTGCTAGGGAATGTATGCATAAAAGAGGAGTTTTCTAAGATACAGAAATGTTTTCTGCTAGTCTCATTTGTAAGAATTGTGTTTTCTCGTTATCTAAATTCCGAGTAAAATACAGCTCAGTCCCTTACTCTTAAATCTGATCTTCTGCAACCAACACCAGGAGGCTTGCATCCAGAGACAAGGCATCTACTGAAATATGTGTTTTGTTTGTGAATTTGAGACTTTTGTTGTGGCCTTTCTAATGATTTAATCTGGGGAGGACAGAGCATTTATGATACAAATCATACAGTCAGATACATCACGCTTAGAAATACCAGCCAAGTGTTCTTTGCAGTTGGAATGGGGCACCCAGGATTGTATACACTGAAATTTCCCCTTGATTTATCTTCTTCAGACTAACAAAACTGAGCCAGGAATAACTGGACCTGTGTCAAGCTAATCAAGACCACTAATGTACCAGATTTTATTAAGGGCAGGAGAGGATTATATTTACAGAAACAATTGTGAGGAAATCCATCACGCTTAGTGGATTATAAGCAGGAAGGTTGATACTTTTCTAAATTTTTGCCCTTTTTATGCTGTCACCCTAAATAATTTGAAATTTTCAGTTACATTTTGGCATCAAAAAACCAGAATATCCTCAGAGGGGATGATATCTTTCAAAAACATTTCAAATATTTAAAATCAAGCAGGGAAAATGTGGAATTCATGTGTTTTGTCATATTCAGAGAAAAAGCATATCAGTTCTTTTTTATTCTGAAACTGTGCTGTGATTCAGGACAGGGAAATACAGCAACTCTGCCAATTATTGAAAAGATAAATTCTACTCCCCCATGCCCCAGCAAGCACAGACATGGGAGTGGTCTCACTGAAGTCAGTAGAAATGGGGTTTTGGAAGTGTAAGAGGGGATCAATTGCATAAGCATTTGTTTGACATTCTTCTGAATATAAGAAAGAAATTTTTTTACATTTAAAAATTTTTGGAAAAGCCTAAGTTCCCCCCAATAGTATGAATCTTCCTGCATATTTATTACTAATTCACACATTCTTACAATTGTGTATGCTTACAATTGTAAATTAAAATAATTGCCATATGGGGCAACTATTTAGGTACTTAGTACAATGAAATAATACAGCCAGAGTATAAAGCAGTAGTTGAATTGTTTCCTTATGCATAAATATATTGAAGACTCCAAAGTACATGTGAAATACAACTCTTCACTAGCATCACAACCACAGATGTGTTTGCTGGTAATGGGATATCTGGCCATAAGTAAAACAAACAATAAATGTATTTATTTGTACATAGTAGATGGACATAGTACATCTTTTTGTCAAGATATTCCTATGCCTACTTTCAGTCTTATGCAGCAAAACTGTTGATTTTATCTGTGCAGGGATTTGAGGGACAACTATTGCAGGAACCCAGATGGTGACAGCAGCCCGTGGTGCTTCACCACTGACCCCAACACGGTGTGGGAGTACTGCAACCTCAGGAGGTGTGATGATCACACACAGGAGCCTGCAGCCAATGCTTCCCCTGGAATGATGGGACAAAACCCTGGCCAGACTACACCCACCACATCTGGTAACAGCTGGCTATAAGCATCACCTCCTGTAGAGTCTGTGGGTAAAGGAAATGGCAACCTATCAAAATTATCCTTGAGTGTCATGGTTTAACCACAGCCAGAAACTAAGTACCACACAGCTGCACACTCATCCCCCCAGCCCTGCTTTGGTGGGGGGGAGAATTTTTAAAAAATAAGACTCATGAGATAAGAATGGTTTAATAATTGAAACCAAATTATACACAATAATTATAATAATAATAGTGGCAATAATAATAATAATAATTGTGACGAAAACATGAAAGAGGGATAAAACCCAAGGAACAAAAGTGATGAACAATACAATTGCTGACCAAAGCCCAGCCTGTCCCTGAGCAGCAATTAGTGGCTCTGTCCAGTGTATGTAACAAGTATGCTGTTTCATGGGATGGAATATCCCTGTGGCCAGGCCAGCCCAGCTGTCCTGGCCACGCTTCTGCCCAGCTCCTTGTGTACCCCCTCACTGACAGAGAAGGGGAAACTGAAAAGCCCTTGAGTTTGAGTAAGCACTACTTAGCAACAACCAAAATATCAGTGCATTGTAATCATTATTCTGATATTAGACCTAAAACACAGCACTGTACCAGCTACTAAGAAGAAAATTCACTCCATCTAAGCCAAAGCCAGGACACTGACTAGGTCTGCAATGTCACAGTTGCATCCCTCCTGCAGCTTTCAGTTCTGTTCTGCTGCATTCTGCAGCAAGTGCTCTTTAGTTAGTATATGTCCTGTAGCCCACATCACTTTACAGTGCAATCTGAAGGATGTCTTTTTAATTTAGATGAACAAGAGGAAAACAAACATTTCTACTATTTCTCTAGCTGTGTGCTATTGAGATATGTTACTGTTATTATTATAAGGATTTTGCTTGTGTTGTGCTTTATGTTTTCAGGAGGGTGACCTTAGTTTGTATGGTTCACAGGCAGCTTTGTTTTGCAAAATTAAATAAATGAGGTTTTGCTCTGTCCTGTTTTGTTACTTCCTTAATTAATAGTACACATTGATCAAAGTGGTATGACATTTCATAAAGTATAGTGGAGCTTTGCTGGAGTTACTTGTTTTGCAAAGGAAGGTGGCAGGGTTGAACAAAAGACACATTCCTAAATTGAGTTGTGTGCTCTCCTTACATACAGAAAAAAAGTACCTGTAGCAATGTCCCTGGAAGCAAAAGTTGCCCTTTCATTCTAATAGGCTGCTGAAATATGCTCCTCTCATAAAAATGCTTCCTGACACTGATGTAGCAAAACCCTTGAAGTCTTTCCAGATATTTACAATATGTTACAGAAAATGTTTAGCCTGAAGTTCCTTGATATGAGTATATAATCACCCTGAATTTATGAATGGAAGTGTTAAAAATTGTTAATTTTGTGGTGAATTTACTTTGGGAAGCATAGATTAACTGTGGGGTAAGAATAATCTAACTTTGACTATAAGCAGGTAAATACATATAATTTGGACTTTCAAGGCTCAGAAATACTTTCAGAAGCTCAAAGTTTCTGCATGCCTAAGAACTGAGCTATCTAATAAATCTAATTAATATCCCTTTATGAAGTTCATTCCCCCCAGCACCTCATGAGTCCAAAAACTGCAGGACAATCAGGCTCTGGGGGAAGTTCAGGCAGCAATCTGTCAGCACCCAAGGAGGCAATTGGATCATCCATTATTTCCAGTGTGTTCTTGGAGGCAACACTTCTGTGAAGTTTAACATTATCTAATATTAGATAATTTATACAATTATTTTTGCTACTTGTAAGCTGGGGGTGGTTCCAAGAGTTTTGGGTTTTTTTGTTTCAGGCCTGATCCTTAAATTTTGGAATGAATAAGAATAATTTGGGAGAAGGCCAACAGGTATCATCTCCTTGGACACTGCTAGGAAGCCCACCACCTCCCACACACTCCCAGTATTTTTATCACATGTTGGAGCAGGGAGAGGGATCAATCCTCCCCCCTCTAACATCTTTAAACTTTTCATGCAACAGTATGAATCAGTGTGGTTTAAAGACTAGAATTCTTTACCACGTGCTTTCTCTTCAGAAAGATTTATTTCATTTCCCCAGTAAAATTTTCAAGTCTGTCCTTGTAACTTCACTAATTCTGTTGCAGGGTGTGGTATTATCACCTTCAGCTCCATGGTTTGATATGCTAATTCCTTAACAAAAGGACAGGGCTGAGTGTGAGTGTCCAAGGGCACATAATGATTATGAAATCAATAATGATAAATCAACCACAAGCTAAAAAATTCCTGTGTGCTGTTTGAATGAAAATGGCTTGGAGAGAGGCTATGCACACCTAAAATGCTACTCTGCATAGAAGTTTTGACCACCCCAAATTGGTCAGTGACCTGTCAAGCTTCACATGGCACTCAGAGTGAGAGACACTGTCTCAGTAATAATGGCAAAATGACAATGGTTCACGGCAGAAGGCAGTAATGCTGCCCCTTCACATCTGAAACATTTGCTTTCAATGTCACCCATCCTGATGGCAATGTGGTTGTACAAATCCAGACTCACGTCCTGGAGCCAGGGAAGTCACAGAAGCTGCAGCAGAAAGGATCCCTGGATAGGTGCAGCCTCGGAGTTGCTGTGCTGGAAGGAGAGGCTGCACAGTACTCAGGGGCAGGCACTGACTTTTATACTACAAATTCTGTGTTAGTTATTTACAGTTATGATCCAATGCCCATCACCTGTGTTAGACAGTTCCATTCTACTCCAATCCAACCCCCAAGTGCCAACATAACCAAGAAGATGGGGTTAGGAAGAAGAAGGAAGGAGGACAGGACAGTGCCCAAATCCCTCCATTTTCCACCTAAGCCCCTACAGTAAAATCCCCAAAAATTCCCTTTTCACTCTATAACTACTATCATGCTATCTAAAATTTTGTGACTTTTAATTCTTCATTCACAGGTGGTAATTTGTTCCATGGATCAAACTCAAAGCCGCAGGACTTTGGCTGCATCCCAGGGTCTGTGCCCCCCCTTGCCAGGGCTGTGGAGCCCCTGGCTGGAGCTGGGATCATCCAGGACAGTCACAGCCAGCCTGGGTTCCGACACTTGCGTTTTGTCCTTCCCTCGCTGCTCCTCCAGGATGACTCTGGGTCCGTTTTCCTCCGCTTTTCAGACAGCAATAAGATCCCACCCTTTACTCTTTCCTCTCCAGGATGAAGACGCCTCTTCGCCTTCTGGTAGCCCGCCCGGGCTGCGCTGTCCCAGCCCGTGCCGGGCTGCTGTGCCGGGCACGGCGCTGCCCCTGCCGCACGCAGGGCTTTGCAGCTGCACGCCCAGGCAACAGATGGCACTGATGGACGATGTAGTTTGTCCCCGAGAAAACGTCACTGCGGAAGGGAAAGGCGGAGAGGAGAAGGTGGGCTCGTGTGCTCACTCGGAGCAGCGGCCGGGCCGGGAGGAGCAGCAGCCATGTGGAGGGAGAGCCTGGGGAGCGCTTGGTGAGAGCTCCGCGGACGGGGCTGGGTGGGGAGAGCCCCGCAGGGACCCCGGGCCACCGGGGAGTGGGAGCCCAGCTCCTGGGCACGGGTGTTGATCAGCTGAGCCTGGGGTGGTGTCGCTCTGTGTGCTCCGGGGACAGGCTGGCTCTGTCAGCAGCGCAGGGTTGGTGCTTCTGCCTTGCGCTCTGGTTTCGCACCTCTGCTCACCGCCCTGCGGGGTGGAAGTGCTGGGGGATATTCCGGCCTGTTGCATAAACTGTTTGTTCTTAGGAGCTTTGTTCTTCCATGTCCGGAAGTGATTTAAGGGGGGAAAAAAAAAATCACATGTATTCTGTCTCAGCAAGTGTTAGCAAATTGCCTTGGAGGTTATTTGGATATCCAGTACAGGCTCCAGGTCTACACTTCAGACAGCAGAGGGAAACAATTCTAGGTGATAACAAACACCCAGTGGACTTGGTTTTTCGTGGATTAGCAAGTCTTTTTCTTTTTTGGCATTCGTTTTGGTTTGTTTTCTGAAAGTACTATATGTATTATACCAAAGAACTCCCTAATGTAGCTGCGTTCCACAAGGCAGAGTACCAAGACTTGCTTCTGTTGCTCGATTTTAGATTGTGCTTTTGTACCAGAACCTACTAGGCTTAAAGGGAACCAAGGAGGATACTTTCTGGCAGGCAGGGGAGACTTAAAGGCTTGATATCCAGTCCAGTAGCTGAAAGTATCAAAGGTACAGCAGGTCATTAAATGAGCTACAGGAAAGGGTCCCACAAGCCTCTGCTGGTGCCAGCCCTGCAGCAGGATCAGCATCACATGGCTGGCAGCAGAGTAACCCTGGAGCTGGGGATTGCCCTGGTGAGGCTGTGCACCTATTGCAACACAGCAAAGTAAACGATTTTCTTGGCTGAAGTTACACAGCTACTCGCAGGATGAAACACTGCAAGGTCATCTATGCAGTTGTTTACTGCTTTTATCTAAATTGTGCTAGAGGAGGGAGTATTAATGCAACAAATTATCTAGCTAAAGCACAGCCCATAAACTGTCTTTTTGTACAGAGGCAGTGCTTTGTAAGCCCCTGTCTGACCATCCTATCCAAAGAATAGGAAAAATAATGGCAGATGTTGCCAGGTGGCTAAACAGCTTGTGATCACATCCCTGGGTAATGAGTGGTGCTGGCAGGGCACATTCTTTGCACCATCCATAAGGGTTGGAATGGGACAACACTATCAGACTGTAAGGATCTTTCTGGTTTTTCCCCTTTTGTAGGGAGAGCATCTTGTCCCAGATCAGGTGAGTAGATCTGTTCTGTCCTGCATTCTCCTCTTTTGGTTAGTGCCCTGATTGGGGCACAGAATCACCCCTTTTGTACTGTGGGTGACAACAGCCACAAAATCTTCACTCAAGGCCCCCTTGCAGCCCCCTGCAGGAGCCCCAGACACCTCTACTAATCCCTGAGGGAGGCTGGAGAATTTGAAACACGAGCCAAAGGGATGGGAAAGTAAACTACATTTAGGACTGCATGTCTGTCAGCTCCAGCTCTGGTAACTTAGTTCCCACACCTCAAGTCTGGGACCTTGCAGACAGGGGCACCAGCAGACACTCTTTGCTTGACAGCTGTGGGGGAGAGCCAGGATTGCCCTAAGAGATGACTGAATCTGTAGGGGAAGAAGCACTGGCAAGAGGAGCATGTCCAGCATATCCAGCTCTCCTCAGCAGCTGAAGACTTTTGTCTCTGCTCCTCAGCCCACTGTGCCCATGAAGTTTATATTCCTGGACAAGTCCAGCTGCTACTGTCTCATTCACTGCAGTACCTGCCTCAAAGTAGATTGGCCCATAACCTATTGAACTTTGTTCCCCTGGGCATCCTGGTTCACAAGGAAAGGGACAAGGAAGACTTCTGATCAGCAAGTCTTGATCAGCAAGGACTTGAGACCCCTGAGAAGCCTTGGTAGATAGAACCCTGCCCCAAATCTTACCTGTGATCTTAAAAAATAACAGGAATGCCCAGTCCCTGCTGACTGCCTGGGATTTGTAGGCATTTGTCCCTTTTCAGTCCCAATGATGTGAAAACAAGGCTCAGCATAAGTCCCTTTGGCACTGGTGCTGTTGAACACAAGCAATTTTGTGCCTCCCCAGGTCTTTTGAATATTCTCAGAAGAATGCAGTGCTGGTCCCTGCAGCTGCCCTGGGGGTTGGAGGGGTGCTGCTTTACTGGCTCAGGTCTGGACGCAAGATCAAGACCATTGACATGGGCGATGGGTGGTGGGGCTCCGGTGAGAGGCCCCCCAAAGGGAAGGAAGATGTGAGCATCCGTCCCTTCAAGATTGAAACATCTGACAAAGAAATCGAGGTACTGCTGGCTGGGGGGCCAGGAGGGGCAGAAAGCTGCAAGGGGGAGGGAGTCCATTACCCACCTCACTGCTTTGAGGTGATGCCTTGGGGGTGACAGCAGGGCACTTCCATGTGCCAGGGCAGCTACCCAGCTCCATTAGATGGTGCTCTGGTTCCATTCTTTATGGAGGGGATTTAGGCTCTGGTCCATTGCAATGTCCCCTAAGGACTTTCTGAGACAACAGCCCCACTGTGCAAGCTGGGGCTTCTCCTGCAGAAAGGCCATGCTTTGAGCAGCAGACTTTGACAGTGGGTCTGTGGATGGTGGAGCAGGGCAGGAGGGCGTTGGGACAGCAGTGGCACCAGCAGGGCAGGACTGAGGGGCTTCCACAGAGTAAAGAGCTGTAAGGCTGAAGAGGGATAGCATCTTGACTGAGTCGTAGCTCCTCCATCCCTGCCTGCCTGTCTCTAATTATCTGACCAAGTAGCAGCCAGCAGCTCAAGGTGAGATTCTTATTCTCCCAGCCAGCAGTGCTGCCAAGCATCTAGCACCAAAGACCCTGAAGTGAGTTAGCAGCAAGCCAGGAGTAGGACCCAGTACTCCTGGGTGCTCATGGACAACTTGTAAACTGTAGAAAATTGAATTCCCCCATATAAACACTTCAGGCAGTCTCGCAGAGTATGGCACTTCTTCAGGAGGGCTTGGGGTGTCCCAGAGAGCAATACAAAAGGCATCAGAGCCTGTCTGTGCCTGCCCTGGCACAGGGCACATGCCAGCAGCTGGCCAGCCTGGCAGGAAGGGCTCTCTTCCCCAGGATCTGCACCGGCGCCTGGATCAGTTCCGCTTCACGCCGCACGTGGAAGGAGCCGCCTTCCACTACGGCTTCAACTCCGGCTACCTGCGGAGGGTGGTGGCCTACTGGAGGAACCAGTTTGACTGGCGCAAGCAAGTGGAAGAGCTGAACAAATACCCCCACTTCCACACCACCATTGAAGGTGAGGGGGCCTCTGTAGTTGCTGTGGGACACAGAGGAGCACACAGCACACACACAACAGGTGTCTAAAGTACTAAAAGAGAGCACGTTGATTGTTGACTTCGTATATATAGATTTCTGGACAGTGACCAGGGATTGGGTGGAGAAGTTACTGCCTCTCCAATCCCACTGGTCAAATGAGAAGGATGTCAAGTGATATCTTTTCACAAAGGAATGTAAATACAGTCTTTGTTTATCTTACAATTCATGGGAATTACAATTATAAAAACGAATCAGAAGGCTTTGAATCTCAGGGTGACACTCTGTGGCTTGAACAGGTCTCACTCAGAAATGCACTGCAAGAAGGGGGAGATGTGAGAAGTGGCACTATTTGAGATAACCTATGCATAACAGCTTAGTGATACAAGTGGAAATAAAACTAGTGGAGGCTCTATTATTAATAACCTTATAAGGATTAAGACCATTACACAATGGAAATAAGATTAAGTCTGCTTCAAGATGGGCTTTATCTGGCTCTGAACCCGTGCTAATTAACGATGAGGTGCTCTTCAGCTATTGCCTTAAATCCATCTTTGAAAACTGTGAAATTTAGCCAGTCTGAGGCTGGAATATCCCTCCCCAACACTCAGTAGTTTAGCCAGGTGAGCTTAGCCAGACTTTAAATAAATGATCTCTAGATTAGGTTAGCCAGACTTTACATGAGTGATCTGTAGGTTAGACTTCTGTCATGCCCTTTTTCATGTTTCTCTTAACTACTGTAATGTTTTTGTATGTATCTTACCCACATTATGCTATTCATTCAAGCGCAGCTCTACTTATACATTCTGAGACCAGTTTCTCAGGAGGTGGATGCTAATCTCCAGTGATCCAAATATCTGTGACTGGGGTCAATATCTCTTGTCTGTATGTAAAAGATGAGACAACAGATATTATTCCAGGCATCCCCTTTCAGCCAGGCATCTTCTTGCAGTGGGCTGACTGTGGAACTTCTGCTCCAGGTGCTAATTACAGTTTTGCCACCCTCCTTCTATGGAATCCAGAGCAGAAACTGTGATGGTTCCAGAGCTTTAATTTTTCTTTCTTGGATTGGCAGGGATTGAGATCCACTTTATCCACGTGAAGCCATCCTATGTTCCTCATGGTCGAGCTGTTAAACCTCTGCTGATGGTCCATGGCTGGCCTGGCTCCTTCTATGAGTTCTACAAGATCATCCCTCTGCTCACAGAGCCGGCCAAACATGGCCTGAATGAGGGTGATGTGGTGTTTGAGGTCATCTGCCCCTCCATCCCAGGATATGGCTTCTCAGAGGCCTCTCACCAGAAAGGTAGGCAATGTAAAGGCTCTGTTGGAATTGCAGTTTCTGGAATAAGACCTCAACCATCTCTGGCAGCCTTGGCCACTGCAGTTTGTGAGTGCAGATGCCTGGCTCTTCCCTAGGGCCCATGTGGCTGAGGCTCTGTGGCTGGCTGTGGAGATTTGCAACACAATGGTGACTGGAAGTCAGGTCCAATTTCGCTTTCCACTGAATTACTTTCATCTTGTGTTCACTTTCTTTCCAAGGAGCAGCATTGCACACTGTCCCTTCCCACAGCTCCACACACACGTGCCTCAGTCAGGTCACAGTCTTTGGCCAGGGGAGGAACACTAGGACAAACAGGTCTCCTGTGTTTCTCTTTACCTACAGAGTTTGACTCCATAGCAACTGCTCGGATATTTCATAAGCTGATGAACAGATTGGGCTTCAAGGAATACTACCTACAGGGAGGAGACTGGGGATCTCGTATTACCACAAACATGGCCCAGATGCTGCCACAGTAAGTAGCAGTGCATAAAGCTGCCTGGAGTTCCTACCCTACCTTCTGACTCCATAGTACTACCTTCTGTTTGCCCTGCTTCTCATCCCCTTTTACTTTGCTTCATTCAGGGACAACCCCATCCTGCATATTCAATTGCATTCATATGCTTTGTATTGAATTTTTTTTTTAATCATGATGAACCTGAAGTTGTATTTGATTCAGTCTAGTATTTATCTCACAGCTGCAGTCAGGCTTGTTTCCTAGAAAACTTGAAGACAGAAAATTGCTTCATTTAACCCTCTATTCCTTAATTCACTTTCAGATCTGTGAAAGGGCTTCATCTGAATCTTGTTTTCATCGCCAGACATGGTTTGGGGAGGTTGATTTGTATGATGCTTGGGGCTTATGTCCCGTGGCTCGTAGGGCTCAGCAGGGAAGACGCTCGGCGCTTCTATCCGTTCGTGCAGAAGAACGTGTACAACGTCCTGAGAGAGTCTGGCTACCTACACATCCAAGCCACCAAACCAGACACTGCAGGTAATGGGCTTTCTCTGTATCCCTGTGAACATGGCACACTACTCACTTGTGGTACTTGAAAACAAAAGCCAGCCTAATTTGAGAAGCAATGAGTTCTGGTGACTGAGTAAAAGACCCATATGAGTGTTGAATTAATGGGGACAAGAACTGTATAAAAAAGAAGTTAAAGAAACCACTCAAAACACCATGGAGATTTCAAGCCTAAATTGTTAAGGTCTTTTAAATAGCATGCCACTTGTCTTGGGAATAAACCCCTTTCCAAAGAGTCTCTCAAAAGTAAAACACAGGGTCCTGAAATTGAAGCTTTGAGAGGTAAATGGGGCTGAAAACAAGAAAAATATCACAAGCAAGGAGGTGCAGTGTGAAAGTTGCAGAAAGGTAGATAAAGCTCAAACACCTGAAAAGACAGAACGCTGACATCCTGGGGCCAGTGGATAAGGACTATGAAGAAAGATATGGCCATTTCATAATGCTTAGAGGAGTTCTTTGCACCAGTCCCTACTAGAGAGGATTCTGGGGTATTGCTTTACTAAAATAATCCCTCATCAGGAAGGACAGCAGAGCTGTCTCAGGCTGGTGTCAGATTTGGAGACCAGAGAACAGCCCCCCATCCCAGCAATCCACCAAAGCAAAAGAAGAACAAGCTCAAACTGGAGTGTCAACAAATGCCTAGACTATTGCTTGAAGTGATCACAAACCCAAATAAATGAAAGGAGATAAACTGTATACCAGGTGGGAGGGAGTCATGGTGGTGGTGTTTCTGGTTTCTTGGGTGTTTTTAAGAGCCAAAATGTGAAGGTATCCACAGAAAAATGAAGATTAGTATGTCTGGTCTCTGATCAGGAATCTGACAGAATTGTTTAAACAAGGAGAATTGATTTACAGGGGATAATATCACAGGGAAATCATGCCTCAAGAATCAGAACTCTGGCAGAATCAAACAACTGTAGATTCACTAATGGAATTTCTATAATTTCCAAAAATATTTTGTTGAGACTCCTCCCCCAGAATTCTTAAAAAATTGAACTGCCTTAAGAAAAGGGTTAAAACTAGTTAACATGAGAATCCAAGCACAGGAATAAATCAGCAAGTTGCAGGGGTGGGAGAGAATCACAAAAACCTGTGCTGACACCTATACCCTTCAACAAGATCCTAACTGCTCTATGATTAAAAGTTAATAATTAGATATAAAATTGACAGCTACCCAAGATTTGGTTTATAAGTGACTGGTTGATAAAACCAGCCAATAAAAACTGATATCAACAAAGTTCAAAGCAGTTTAAGAGGAGGAAGAAAATCACAGTGGGTTCAAATTTGGCTGCCACCATATGAGAAAATCCATGAGTCAAGGGTAGTGTTCTCAAAAATCACCTAGGTCAAAGATCAAGGCAATTTTGCAAACTCTAAAATAAGCTAAAAGCAAAAACACAGAATCTATTATATTTATGATATTCTGAATCTGTTGCATTCCTGTTAGCCCCGTTTCATGAATATAATTTGGAATGAGAAGCATACATCCCATCCTAAGCAGGACAGTGCTCCCAAATATTTTATCTGAAATTTCTTTTCAGTGTCACCTCTTTACATCTGAATTTGCTGCTGCCACACAACACCAAGAAGCCAATGGGACTTCCTTAGCTCTCAGCTTCTTTTGCATAGGAATAATCTGAATTTGTAGCGCCCTCAGTTACATCCTTTGCAGGGAATTTGTCACAAATCAAGTACTATAAGGGATAGATAAATACAGACTCTCTGCTGAATTCTCTAGAAAACTCTGAACACTTCATGAAAGTCCAGTTTAACTTGCACTGAAGTAGTGCAATGGCAGGAAACTGCAACAGCTTTTTTCCTCAATTAGGTTGTGGACTGAATGACTCCCCAGTGGGGCTTGCTGCATATATCTTAGAGAAATTCTCAACCTGGACAGACAAATCATTTCTGGATAAAGATGATGGAGGCTTGGAAAGGTGAGAAAACAGTTGTTACTCTGTGAGAAGTCTCATTAAAAGAATGACTGATGGGAACTAATATGAGGATACAGGTAAAATACTGGCCTGTCAAAGCTGAAATTTAAGGATGAAAGGCAGACATGACAAGCAGTAGTTTAAACTTGCAGCAGACTGCCTGCACACTGCTGCTACAGCACCAGGTGATTTTGCTCTGGACACACAGGTGCCAATTAGTTTGCTGCTTCAAAATAAAGTGGGGATGTAGAGGGACAGCAGTTCTTCAGGGCATGAGCCCAGTACAGAGCATTGAGGAACAGCTTCCAGGTAAATTTCTTCCTCTCTCTCTTTCAACAGCAAATACTCTCTTGATGAGCTTTTAACCAATGTGATGATTTATTGGGTGACATCCACCATTGTGCCCTCAATGCGATACTACAAGGAAAACTTTGCCAAGGACCCTGATCTAAGTGCTCATAACAGGTAATTATGTGGCAGGTTGCAAGGCAGATTTGCAAATGAGACTGAAACGTTTGCCTGTATTAAGTTAGATCACAAACAACAGCAAATTTAATTAGTTCTAATAAAAGTCCAAATTCTTACTTGCCATTGATAAATATGGTTAAGGGTCACTTTTCTTTTGAAGCTATAATGCACACAAGGTAACTTGCAGCCAAGAGAATGCAAAAGATTTATCAAAGCACCAAGCAGAGTCTTCTGTTCAAAATACAAGTCTATAATACTGATTCACCAAACAAATGTGACTTGTAGCTCAGTTCAGTAAAAACAAAACAGAAGATCATGGGCACAATTAAAAGAAAAGTTTGAACTGAATTAGGAAAGCTATTGCTTGCTGGAGGATAAACTAAGAACTATAAGAATTAAGCACAAACATAGAGTAGCAATTTGGAGAGCAGTACTTGAAACCCAGCCCCTTATGACAGTTGGGGCATTAAGATGATTCTAAGAGAAGCTGACCACAAAATGTTGCTGAGCAGACTTCTACAAGTAACTGATCATCTAAACAAATGGGGGAGTCTTTTTCTTTGTGGATTGAGCCAGCCAAACTTTCCTCTCCAGTCACTTGTTATGCAGTTGGTACCAAATTCTAAAGCAAGCAGGAGCTGGCTCACTTCTCCAAGTATCATGTGTGGTATCTTGCCATGTAGCACAACACTGCAGCTTACAGAAGTTAAAGACAGGAAATATTGCAAGATCAAACTGTGTGCAGAGTTGGCTCTACTTGACACCTCTACAGGCATAATCTTGTTAAACTCAGTGATACCTAAATAGAAATAAGGCTCCTCAGCAGAGTGTAGACCATGAGGTGAACTGCACCAATTGCTCCAGCTGGATGTGTTAGCAGAGACAGGTGTTTTTAGACTTCCCCAGGACTTGTTTCATCAATGTAATTAACCTATGTCTTCTAGGGTTGGTGTATACGTTCCCACAGGGATTGCAGCTTTTCCTCAGGAGATTGTACATGTACCACGTATCTGGGCAAAGGATGTCTACAAGAACATCATCACTTATTCTTACATGCCACGTGGAGGGCATTTTGCTGCCTTTGAGGAACCAAAGCTTCTGGCACAAGACATCATTCAGTTTGTCCAAAAAGTGGAACAGCTGTGAGCCTGCAGTTGAAATACATGCATAGAATGGAAATTGTGCTACCAGTGGCAGAACCTTTAGATTGGATTTGTTTAATCCCTCAAAATAATCACATATAGAAACCAGCATTTTATTTTGATAATAATTACAATACTGATTTTTGAAATAAAGTTCAAAATGTTTTCATAAGAAAAAAACCAAAAAATCCAAAAGGCATCTTGTGTTCTTTCACTCCCAGCACCATATCATTGCTGCATTCATAGTTCAAGTATAACAGAATATGTAAACAGTTTATTGTAGTAACATTGCACTCATCTGAGGAAAAGGGATGAAAGGAAGGGGTCAAGGCTTCTGTTTAAAAGCTTCTTTAAATACTTGGGCACCTGCATTCTTAAACACAAGCAGCTTTGGTGGAAGCATAAAGTGTTTTGTTCTGTGGGGCACAAGCACTCCTACACTCAAGTTATATTTCTTTCAAGAGACCTGAGATGTCATATTTATGTGGGCAGCTGCACATAAGGCAGCTTTCTTCACTCTAAATTTTTCCACTAGAACAGGCTTAAGAAGCAGCTACTGCACATTGTAAATAGATATTAATGGATAATACAGCAGAGAGAGCACTCTAGTGTTCTCCAAGCTCAAAAATATAAAAAAATTATGTTTAATAATTAAGTTCCTACTTCTATCATCTAATTCCATTTCAAAAGGTCAAAGTTAAAATATGCACCAAGTGTAGAGGGTTACTTCAGCCTTTACTCTCTTACAAAGGATTTTTACCAGCCTATTGTGCCTTTTTGACTAGTAACAGCAAGTACCCTCACTACCAGTAGGTTAATGTTTCTCTTCAAATGGGATGGAGTTACATGAAGTTACTAAAAGCCCATTACAGCACAGATAATTGCCCAGCTGATATCTAGTTATCTGATATTGAAGACAACTCCAGCTGATATCTAGTTCTAACATGTTGCTCACAGGGCTTCTCTCCCTGTCCTGTTCTGCAGAAGACACCAGCCCAGAAGAACAGGCTCAAGTTCTGATTCTAAGTAATACAATCTGACTAAAAACAGGAATTTGGCAGGTAAAGATAGTGCTAAACATGATCACATTCCCGACTTCTATGCACTTCAGAAACTTTTAAATCTAAGTTTTTCCTCAAGTGAGGATAACCTTCCATTATTGGGGCAGCATTCCTAACTTTCTCTGAAGAGAGTTAGCAAAGAAACTGCTTACTTTTAATCTTATATCTAAACAATTGTCAGGGCCGTTAGGCAAAGATTAGTTAAAAAACAATAAACTGCTTAATGGAAGTGTCTCTGCCTATCTCCACCCGGCTCTATGGCACCCCTGGTGGCTCCAGGCCTTTGCAGAGGAACCACCTTCATCCTGCCCCATTCTTTACTAGCTGGAAACAATCCCTCTTCAGCAACAATATTACCTCTGTGTCCCTCTCCAGTTTTTCCCTCTGGCTTTCCTGCTATGGGGAGCCTTTTAAGGACTGCAGAAGGTTTTCTGCCCAGAGAGTTACTTTGCAGGAAGTAACTTCACGTAAGAGAGCCTATGGGTAACATGGCAAAGGCAGGGTCAGAAAATGGCCTTATTAAAACTCAGGAGGAGATTTTATGTAGCCAGCATTTCCCAGTTCAGCAAGCACCCAGCAGGTGAGTTTTACACCCAAAAGCATTAATTCATCCCGTGTCACAGATCAGGTCCCTAAAGAATCACTGGACCTGTGTGCAACGGTGCCTTAAAGTGGATTTACCTCCAACAACAACTCAGGAAATAAGGACAATAGATGAGCACAGCAAACTACAGGAAAGCAGTAGACACAATCAAGAAAAAAAAATTCAGACATAGTTCAAAAATATATGATTACATTTGCTAAAGTTAACACTTAAAGAAAAAAAGTAAGCAATATTCTAATTAAATTTCTACAGAAACCACTCATTCACTAAAGCCTTTGAGGGTCACTGGTGCTTGGAACCAGACATAATCCTCCCAGGCAGGTGCTGTGTGCTGTGGAGGTGAGGCACTAACATGGAGGTCTCCATCACAGGACAGCTTAACAGTCAGCTTCCTGCCTCGGGTCGGCACTTGGTAGTTGAGCTTGGGCCGGAACCACTCAACACCACAGTCACGGTGTCCCTGGAGCAGGACCAGAGTGCCTGTGACAGGCAGAGCCTTAAGTTCACTGAAGACATCAGCCACAAACAGGCGGTGAAAGAGCTGGCGAACGCAGGGTGCGGTCTGGAGGCTCTCTTCAGCAGTGCCCTCGCAGAACTCTTCCAAGTTCAGCTCATAGAGCTCCTTGGGGTTCATGACATTGCCTCCAAGTAGGAAAAGAACCCGAGGAACCAGAGTGAGACTAAACATGACTTCCAGGTGCTGGAATAATCCCTCCAGCTCCATCAGCAGCTGCTGGCACTTTCTGCTTGCCAGGCCCAGGGAGAGCGGCTTCTCAATTCCATCTCCATTCTGGAAAACAAAAACTCAGATTAATACATTTCATTATGAACACGTATTTGTTCTAATGTACTCTACAGAAAGCACGGCACATCGCAGAGAGTCGAGGAACAAGAGGATTGTTCGTTTTGAGAGCTACAGGCACCCACATCGGGAGGGTGCGCATCTTCCCTCCACATCACGAGATGCGAGAGGAACACAAAAGCACAATTCACACCTACTCAGTTTGAATGTGGATCACACTATTGATGAATTCCAATAGGAATTAGAAGCCCATCTTTCAGAGATCATCCATCACTCTGAAATCACTTAAGAGAACTTTTTTTTTTTTTTGCTTAGAAGTTGTCGTGTAACAAAGCAGTGGCACGCTTTGAGCATAAAGTAGGAAACAATCAATTAATAGCAATTTTTGGACACTTTCAGCAGCCTGAGCTTAACGTTGCCTTTACCTCGTTTTTAAAAGAGGAGGAAGCACCCGGGGATGCAGCCACAACAAACGTTTTACTTTAAAAGCGGCGACACGTTGCTTGCTGTACGAGTCACCGAGCGACAACGGGAGCTCGCAAGCAAAACTCGAACGCCAGGGGCCCCCAGTCCCCCGGGCCGAGGGCCGCCTCCGAGCACGGCGATGACCCCGCGGCCGCCGCCCCTCACCTGGGCCGTCCGCCGGCAGAAGTAGGCGAGCTGCTCGTAGGGCAGCGGGAG
>VXBS01001264.1:46504-66872 GCA_013400255.1 Sitta europaea | reverse complement strand
GGCTCCGCTGCCCTCCGCCCCGCTCCCGCCAGCCCCGGCGGCTCCGGTGCCTTACGGAGGAGCTGCCTTGGCGCTGCCGCGGGGAGGTGGAGGCGGGGAGCGCGCAGGGAGTGCCGTGTTTGGAAACATTGCGCTCGCCGCCCCATTGGGTGCCGCCTCCAGCGCACGGCGGGTGGAGGGCGGGACGGCGAGAGGAGCCGCTGCGAGGCGGCTTTACGGGAACCGCCGCTGCCTGTGCAGAGGTTCCTGCACAGAGCGCCACGGAGGGTGTCAGTTGTACATAAACAGTGATCCAGCGTTGCCCTCCCCAGGACGTGAGGCGGGGAAAGAGAGACGCGCAGTGGCCGTGGAACTGGAGACTGGGAATACACTTAGGGCATGCGGCACACAGCTATAGAAGATCTTTTGCTGTTTCGGCCGCCCTCCCTGTTGGAGCTTAATGTGTCCTTTGGGATTGCTCTGTATCGGGCTGCTGCCTCTGCTTAGTCACGAGGTACCTCCAATGCCGAACAGCTTCGAAAGTGCCCCAGTTTCCCGAAGCCAGTCTGGCTGTCCGCTCGGTGTCAATAACCAGGGAAACCGGGGCTGTGAACTACCACAGATCCCAGCGAGGGGGGCCCGGGGAGCGACGGCATCCCGCACGATGTCCACTGCGGCTGGCAGGGGGCGCCCTCTGCCTTGGACTGCAACTCCCATCAGCTCCCGCGGATGGAACCCGTACGGGAGCGAGTGGGTCGCGCCGCGGGGCACGCCGGGAGGTGTAGTTTCGAGCGGGAGGCGCGCGGTGCGCTCTCGGCGTTGTAGGCGGGCGGGACTCGCTTTCCCGGGGCNCGGGTCGGTTCCACGGCCGGACCCCGCAGGGTGGGTGGCAGGACTGGCTGGAGGTGCTGGCGGTGCTGGTGCAGGGTCGGGCTGACAGCAGCTGTAGGAGCCGTCCTGCAGCCCCGGGAGCCCGCCTGCCCCGGGCTCTCCTGCGGGCCCTGCCCGCGCCCCTGGATCCAGCGAGTTCCCTGCGGGATCCACCGGCCCCTGCCCGTGAGTAGTATCGCACTGCCTGGCGCCTGGCTGTGGGCGCTTCGCCGCCTGCGACAGAAATAACTTCGAAAATAAAGCTTTGCTCGCCTCGTAGTTCCAGACATCCCGTTTGCATCTCTCTCTCTCCCCGAGAGACGATCTGGTGGGTCTGAGCCCCTTTCCAGCTGCCAGACGGGTTCTGGCGACTCCCTTCCCAGCTAATTTGAAGCTGTTTCCTTGCATAGGGCCGCAGATGGTACGGACAGTGGGTGAGGCGCTTGTCTCTTGCAGCAGGAAGAAGTGGCATTGGTAGTACGTGGGTGTGTGCTCAGCTGGGGCAATTGTCACCACTCTCATAGAACTCTCATAGAACATAGCTCTCACAGAACTGTCACTGTGGGGAGAAGTACGCTGGCGAGGACTCAATTGCTCAGCCCCAGTCAGTGAGCTTTCTGTAAAATGTATAATAGCCTGTGCTGGGAGGGAGCAATTCCTCCACAAGGCAGGCATGGGACTCTTGGAAAGATGTGAAGACAGCGCTTTGCTACTGTTAGATCTTCTCCACAGGCAGGACTGTGCCCTGCAGCCGCAGATTAGTTCTTGTTCCTTCCAGCTGGAGGCTGGACAGTCCCCTGTGGTTTCAACGCAGCTTCCTGCTTCTGGCTACCCTGTGCAGTGTGTGCCCCAGCAAGTCTAGGCTTGTTGCTTTTCTAGTCTCAAGTGCCTTGGAGAAGACCCACTTGCTTATTTAGACAACAGTGCAGTAGGTGAATGGGTTTTTCTTAGAACTGGAAAGCTGGTAGATGGCAAGAGAGGAAAACCTGCTACCAGTACCTTTTTCTCATGGCACAGCTCTGCTGCCAGAGTACTGAGCTGACAATTGAGAACTTCTGTTGGCCTTTTGCCACTGTAAGCACCGCTGTGGTTAAGAGCTGAGCTGGAAGGCAAGGAGAGGGCTGTTGCCTCTCCTGACATGCAAATAGGTGTCCAGAGGAAAAGGAAGTGCATATTGTTGCCAGCCTCATTTAATATGACAGAGTATGTGGCTTCCTGCAGGCTCGAGCCCTTTCTTAATGATCCTTTTATTGAACCAATGAGAAAAATTACTTAAATATTGTAAATATTTTTGTAAAATTAGATACTCCCTTTGGAAAGCTGAAGCCTCCTTTTCCAAAAGAGATACTCTCTTTTGGAAAGCTGCTCAGATTGATGAGTACCTGGGCCTTTCTGTTACAACCCTATAGGGCTTCAGCCTTTCCTGAGAAAGTACTTCTGAGCATATTGTGTACAGACAGTCCCAATCAGGTCTCATTCACCAGAACTCTCTGGCCAGTAACCAGCTGGCAAAGGAGTCATTACCTTGCTTCTTTGTCTGTAGTCCTTCCTTGTAGAGAGAAGATACATAAGGATATAGAAATGAGTCAATGAAAAACTAATTGAGCAAGGGAGAGTATCATTGGGCAGGAGAGGGAGCAGAAGCTTTGTTCTCAGGCCCCTGTTTCTGTGCACATCGGATGGATGGAAGCTGCTGGATAGGGTGGGATGCTGTGGGTGGCATTTTGTGGGTCATGGATGGGTGAGGGGGGAGACTTTAAATCATATGCTGGCCTATGCTTTTTTCAAAATGGAACTCTCTCTCTCTGTGGCTATTAGTCTGGCCCTATTCTTTACTGTCCAGAAAAAAATTCCCCTGGACAATATTACCCTTGTGCCCTCTCTAGTTTTGTCTTCTGGTGTTCATGATGTGGGATGCAAACAGCACAAACAAACCATAAGGAAAGTTCTAGTTGTGTGTAGGAAAGAATGGCAGAAGGCTGGGACCTTCTGCACAGTCTCTTTCTGCCACTTTCCCTCTCTTGGTAATAATCAGCACCAGCTTCAGAATATATGGCAGCTGGTGCCTGTAGAAGTCCTTGTGGGCCCAGCATCTAACTCTTTTGTCTTGTTTCATTCTCTGACCAGGCAGAAGATGGGAACATCGAGTACAAGGTGAGTCTTTTGAGGTTGCAGGAGGTCTTGATTCCAGAGGGTTATTTTGCAGTGAGTAACTTCACCAAAGACAGCCTATGGCCAAGGAAAGGACAGAAAAGTGGACACAGCACTGAGGAACTACCATTCATCTTCTGTGTCTGTGCCAAGCATTACCCAGTATGCTGAGCTGGAAAAGTTTGATCTCAGTACCCATTTTTAGAAATCTCTTCTAGTATATGATGCCTACTGTATTTTCCTTGAGAGAGAGATGTAGATATCCCTGAAAATGATTTGCCACTTTCTTGTGGCTGCTCTGCCACTTACTGGCTCCTGGATCACAGATTGGTCCCAGAGTGCTGTCTTTAACCCTGCAGTGGGCAGGGCACAGATCCCTTTGTCATGAGGCTGGAAAGTTCTTCTACCATACGTTTGTACCTTTGTGAAACCCCTTCTCACCTGTCCTGTGGCTTCTGTTCAGACATTAATACGGTGGGTCAGAGTTGGGAGCATTGCTTCACGGAACTGGGCAATGGGACTGCCTCTGCATGCAGGCTGTGACTAGAACTGCCCTCTGTTGCACAGCTGAAGCTGGTGAACCCCTCGCAGTACCGCTTTGAGCACCTGGTGACACAGATGAAGTGGCGGCTCCAGGAGGGCCGAGGCGAGGCCGTCTATCAGATCGGCGTGGAGGACAATGGGCTGCTGGTGGGGCTCTCCGAGGAGGAGATGCGAGCCTCGCTCAAGACACTGCGCCGCATGGCAGAGAAGTACGTGCTCCCTTCCCTCTGCAGGGCCATGAGAGTGAGCAGCCTCTGGGAGACAGGCTCCCTCCCTGGAGTCCCCTGAGCAGCTGCTGGCTCCATCCTGCTGGCTCCATCCTACTGGCTTCATCCAGAGCCAGTCCTGAGGCTCTGGAAGCATGAGGAAAGTTACAGGGCTTTTGTCTGGAAGCTTGACGCTCCTTCCCTGCTGTCCCCAGCCTTCATCCCATTCGCTTTGTCAGCTGTTAGCGTAGAGTTGTAAGAGCTGTCAAGTACAAATGTATCTCACCCCTTCCTGTTGTCTTTGTGGCAGGGTTGGGGCTGACATTACGGTGCTGCGGGAGAGGGAGGTGGATTACGACAGCGATGTTCCGAGGAAGATAACGGAGGTGCTTGTCCGAAAGGTGCCTGACAACCAGCAGGTAGGCACCTGTGGTTTGGCTGTCTTCTCTTGCTTCAGGCCTAGAGGCTTCATACCAGCAGCTTCCTTTTGGGATGGAAGCCCAAACCCTAGAGGCACTTTGTCATAGGTTGGTCCATAGCAGATGCTTTAAAGGGCTGCCAGAGGGAGGCTTGATGATAACGCTTCTTATCTCCAAGACTGATTGAGGCAGATGTCAGTGCAGGAGATTGCTTGAATCAGAGGTGAAAAATTATTTCACTCCTATGGCAGTGGTTCTGATGCAGACCCGTGTGCAAACAAGGAAGGATTTAGAGGTCTGCTGCAGCAAATGGCCTTTTTTTGGGATCGCAAAGCCTGATATGTTACATCTCAACTCTAAAGAGTGTATCACGACTGCTGAGCAATAGTTTGCTGGGAGCAGGAGCAAGATTAAACTGCACAGTGTCCCTGATGTAGGGAATCTCTGAGCAGCATCTCCACTGCCCAGTAGTGCTCGTACTCTCAGAACAACAGTGGTTAAGTTTAATGATTTCTTTGTTCTTTTTCCTGTAGTTCTTAGACCTGCGAGTAGCTGTCCTAGGGAATGTGGACTCAGGGAAGTCAACACTGTTGGGTGTCCTAACACAAGGAGAGCTGGACAACGGGCGGGGCAGAGCACGCCTCAACCTCTTCCGGCATCTCCATGAAATCCAGTCAGGAAGAACATCAAGCATAAGCTTTGAGATCCTCGGCTTCAACAGCAAAGGAGAGGTAAGAGAGTGGGTTGCTGAACTCAGAAATCTGGAGGAGAGTAGGATTGCCCTCCTGTTAGAACTGTGAGTGGAACAGAAGAGAAGAGAAGAGGGCTAGCACAGTTCTGTGTCCTTTAAGCTGAACCTGGGTGTTGGTTGTCCGTTTGCAACAGACACTGTTTCTTGCACCGATGGTGGATGATCTCTACTTAGTAATTCTGACATCAAAGTGGATAGATAAGAGCTGGATTTTCTTTACTTGCCTGCTGGGGCTGCCTCTCTCACAAGCTCCTTATCCCTTAGGTGGTAAATTACAGTGACTCCAGGACAGCAGAAGAGATCTGTGAGAGTTCTTCCAAAATGATCACTTTCATTGACCTGGCTGGGCACCACAAGTATCTGAAAACAACCATCTTTGGCCTCACCAGCTACTGCCCAGACTTCGCCATGCTGGTGGTTAGCGCCAACACTGGCATTGGTGAGTGTCACCCTGCCTGCATGGAGTGACTGCAAGATGTGAAGAGGAATGGACAATGGGTCCTTGTCAGCTGTGAATGGTTGTCAGAAAAGTTTATCAATTTGTAAGCTTGTGCTGATGTCTTGTAGGCCAGTGTCTATGAGTGCCTGGGAGAGGAGTAGATCTAGGATCCTCTTACCAGCTGTAGATCACTGTGCATTAAACTGTGCATTAAACAGGACAGAGAGGATTTGTTTGAGATTTGGGGCTGTGTTTCTCAGAAGAGAAGACAACTTTGACATATTCTTAGGGGTGCTGAATCTCAAAGTCCTGTAAAAAGGTATCTGGAGTTCTCCCACGTCTATCTCTTACATTTTTGTGGCTGTTCTTTGGCCAAAGAATGAAAACTACTGCATCTTTCTGAAGCAGACAGACCAGTCACAAAATTTCTTGGTGGTTTTTATTTTCCCAAGTGATGTTTGGTTTTGTTTAAAAGAATAATTGTTCTTTTACAATGTGTGATGACCTAAGTAGTTACAGTGAAATCTCTAGAGTGGGCCTGTGGGATAGCCAGGAGACACAGCTGTTGGCATAAACAAGCTACAGTGGTGACTGCTGCTGCACCTACACTCTTATTTGTCTCCTGCAGCAGGCACAACACGAGAGCACTTGGGCTTGGCCATGGCCCTCAAGGTCCCCTTCTTCATTGTCATCAGCAAAGTCGACTTGTGTTCAAAAGCCACTGTGGAACGGACAGTGAAGCAGCTGGAACGAATCCTGAAGCAGCCAGGCTGCAACAAGCTCCCCCTGCTTGTGAATTCAGATGATGATGCTGTTACAGCAGCACAACAGTTTGCACAATCTCCCAAGTAAGGGACCATTCCTTTCTTCTATTGGGGGCAGGCAATTCAGACTGGGATGCCATGTGGAGCTGGGGAAGGGGGAACACAGGGGAGGTGACTATATCTTGAACATCTGTGCTCCTTGTAAAGTTTCCTACCTTTGCATTCTAGAGGAAGGCATTTTCACCTCCCAGACTTTTTTCTGAGTTCTGGGAGCAAAGGCTGCATTAGAGTTACTTCTTCATGAGAAAAATGTGTGTTGACAAGGGATTGGTGCCTTGACCAAACATTGAGGCAGGGGTTACTGTGGAGTTGTACCTAGCCTTCCTGCTATAGCCACTTACTGGTGTAGTATCCATCCTGCAGGTCTCAGTAGATTCAGAATCCCAGAAACTTTCTGAAGCTGCACTGTTGCCTTCTGCTTATTTCTGTCTATTTTCTGTCTATGTTCTGTCTGACAGCATCACTCCAATCTTCACACTGTCCAGTGTTTCCGGGGAGAACCTGGATCTCTTGAAAGTCTTCCTCAACATCCTCCCTCCACTGACCAATAGTAAAGAACAGGAAGAATTAATGCAGCAACTTACAGAATTTCAGGTGTGTAAGGGTAGTTTGTTTCAAGTTCTCATACTGGACTCATTGATGTGCCATGGGAGAGACATTTGGGGAATTTGGACACCACGGGTAGAGATGTGGTAAACTCCTGGACTATTGAGAGATATCAAAAAAAGGACTTGGTCCTTGAGAAAAGCCTGATAAGCTGAACCTGTCCTAACCATGATATATCTGTCTCAGGGACAAGATAATTTCTCTGGTTGCTATTTTAAAAGCAGAGGCTTGTTCCCCTAATTGGAAGGTAGTGGGAGCTGCTGAAGCTCTGAGACGGTGTCTGATGACCAGCAGAGAGATCACCTCCTTCCACACAAGGGGCAGGCTCTTTGTCCTCATTCTGGAGTGCTATTTCATAGCTGTCTGTCTGAGCAGCTTATTCTTGTTGCCTTGCTGCAGGTTGATGAAATTTATACAGTGCCAGAGGTGGGGACTGTTGTGGGAGGAACTCTGTCAAGGTAAGTAAGCCTAGGCAGATAGGTGTGGATGTGAATGGTTACTTGGGGGAGTTCCCACAAGGTTAGAGTCACCTGCTGCAGAAATGGAAGCTGTGTGAGGCTCAGTCCTGACTGCTGCCAGATGACTGAGCCAAGTGAGAATAGAGCCCTACAGGGTGTTGGGAAGTGACATTGGTCACGTAGTGGCAAGCAGACAGTCTGCTCTGAAGTTGCTGGATTAGGAATGTGTCCTGAAGCATGCTGAAAGAAGGCATGCTGGAATCTAGAGTTGGCAGAGGTTAAGCATGATCCCAAGGAGTTGCTTTCTTCCCTCCTCAAGTAAGGGGACAAAATGTAGAAGGTAGATCACGGATTCCAGCAGGGCTTAACTGCACACTGCCCCATGAAAAGGCAGCTGTCCCTTCATGTAAGAAGCGATCAGAGAAGTTTGGCCACCAGCACATCCACACTGAAGGAGTGTCATCTGAGGTCTCTCCACCAGAAACAAAGCAGTGTGGCAGAGCACTGGGGGTGCAACATCTATACCTGGGATTCTTAAGAGTAATAGTGAGGCTTTCCTGCTGTAAGACATCCTGGTGATCAGCAGCTTTGTGTCCCTGTTAGTCGGTCCTGGGGAATTTGTTCAGGTTTATCTTGGAGAGTGAAATGTCTTTGTCTCCTTTCGTCTCATGATTAACTGTATCCTGCTCTTCTGCCCTGGGCAGTGGGATCTGCCGAGAAGGGGAGAACTTGGTGGTTGGTCCCACCGATGATGGGAAGTTCCTCCGGCTGAAGGTGTGCAGTATCCAGCGGAACCGCTCCGCGTGCCGCGTGCTGCGCGCTGGGCAGGCGGCCACCCTGGCCCTCGGACCCTTCGACCGCTCCCTGCTGCGCAAGGTCAGTCCTGCTCTTGCCAGCTTGTTCACTGGTCCAGTGAGCAGGGCTGGAGGCTTCCCTGGACATCCCCCATTGATAGGGTGGGAATGAAGTAGAAATGTTTGCAGGAAACTTCCTGGAAGTGGAGGAGATGGCCAGGTTACAAAGTACAATGAGTACAAGGCTGAGAATGGGCTGCAAGCCCACAGAGTGGAGGTGTATTTGTGGTTTTGGAGGTTGTTCAGAAGCAAGGGGACTGGCCCTAACTGGTCTGAGCCTTGGGTTGTTCTGCAGGGTATGGTCATGGTGAGCCCAGAAATGAACCCCACCATCTGCTCAGTGTTTGAAGCTGAGATCGTGCTGTTATTCCATGCCACAACTTTCCGGAAGGGGTTCCAGGTGACGGTGCACGTGGGGAATGTGCGACAGACAGCTATCGTAGAGAAGATCCATGGAAAGGTAGGCCATGGGAAGAAAGGGGAGGAAGATGGACCTCCCCATGGGGTTTGTTGGGATTCTACCACACCCTCTAGTAAAGCTGGGGACTGCTGGTGTTTGGAGTAGCTGTGTCCCTTCCTAGAAGGAGATTTTATCCCTTTATCCTGCCCATTTGGTTGCTTTTCCTCCAAACGTGTTAAAGAAGAGAGGTGAACTCTCCATTCTTCAGAGCTTGTGTCTTCCTGTCCTTTCTTATGTATACAGTAACGGGAAAGGCTCAAGCCATGCAGTCTGAAGACGGCTGTTCATTTGCCTCATCTTACCATCCACATGCACCTCTTCCTGCACACATCGTATTGGGAGATGGGTCTGAGCTTTCCCATTTTTCTTTCCAGGACAAGCTGCGGACAGGAGAGAAGGCAGTTGTCTGTTTCAGGTTCATCAAGCATCCTGAATACTTGAAGATTGGAGCCAAACTACTTTTCCGTGAAGGAGTCACCAAAGGCATTGGGCATGTCACTGACCTCCAAGCTATCACCACCAAAGAAAACAGCCTGGAGGAGTCCCTGGGGCCTGGACAACTGAGCTTCTGACTACCAGTAAGTCAGAGAAATCTCCACTCACCAGCACCTGGGGAGAAAGCTGGAAGCTCCCGTGGCTTTCTGAGCAATGCCTGGAGCTGCTGCTGTCCTGTTCTAGTGTGGATGTCCCTCGTCTGCACTGTGAGATGGAGCGTGGAAGAGTTTCTTGCATTCAGTGCCGTACGTGGGACAAGTTAAGCATGTTCTCCACATCGCCTGCAGCTTTCATTACCCTGCCCTCCTTCAGAATAGATCAGAGGTACCTGCAGACCTGGGCAAGCAAGTTTTGGCTTTGTTTACTGTTTGAAAATTGCTGGTTGGGAGGCGCAGCACCCTTGAAGAGAAGCAGTGAAGGGATGTTTTTCCATCCCTGACACGAGGTTTGGTTCCATTTTTGCTCTCTGAGCACTGGGTTGATAACAGTGTTCTTTGAAGTCATCGTTCAGCACATCCTTCTGGGCAGGGGATGGAAGAGGCCATGCTACCCACAGCAGGGGCTTGGCCAAACCTCTCAGAATGCATTTGGGACACTTTTTAACAGTTTGAATCTTGGTTGGCTTTAATCTGTTGTGTGTCCATTCGTGCATTGGTTTTGGGTTACTCCAATCTGAGTGTCTTACTGTTGGACAGATGTCCTGTTCCCCACTCACATGTACACATTTCTTCAGCATCCCTCTTTCAGACTTCCAGGAATCTCTGGCTGCTCTGAGCAGCACAGCCTCCTGACATAACATTATGAAGACTAAGTTTGTACTTGCATCTGTTCCTTGCAGCAGCTGGACAGGAGGCCACTCTGTGGAGCAGAGCAGGGCCCAGGCCTGTGCTGGTGTGAGCAGTTTTTTTTTCCATGGATGTTCACCTGGAGGTGCCATCTGCACATTGGTAGCAATGGTTTGCTGTGGGCTCCCTGGTGTGGCTGCTCCCAGCCCACCTTGTTCCTCACACACTTGCCTTAATGTGTGAGGAGGACAGGCTGTGTTACCTACACAAAACCAGGTAACTTCTGTTTCAACAGTGGCATGATTTTTATTTCTCTTGGAGCAAGAATTCATTTCTTTCTATTGCCACTGGTGTTTGTTGTCAGAGGAAGGCTGATGTTGCCAGCAAGGACTCTGTATGTAGAGTGGAGTACAGGTCTCCCACTCTGTCATGCAGCTCTGCTGTGTAGCCTGGATTGTGCAGCAGGGTCTGTAAAGCTGTACATAGGCTTTTGGTTTTATTATTGACTGTTAGACCAAACGTGTCTGCTGTGAGCAAAAGGCCTTCAGCAAGCCCTGCTGGTTGGTGTGGTGGCCTGCTAGCCCTGACTGAAGAGAAGGGTGAGGACCTGTGATAGCACTTGAGCACCCAGGCAGCCCTGCTGCCATGCTGAGAGCAGGTTCTGCTGCTGGCACCGCCGCTGCTGCGGGGCCTGGGGCTCTGCACTGGGCCAGGCCCTCGAGGGGCAGGAAGGTGGGGGCTGCACTCTGCCAAGAGCATGCTGAGGTGGGGGAAGCCTGTCAAGTCATGGCCTAAATGAAGGGGAGGCAGCTTCCTAGTTGTAGAAGTGACCTGTCCCTTCGAGGGAGCACCAACCCAGCTGAAAACTGCTGTACCCGCAGCAGAGAGAAAGGACATGCTGGCTCAGGGTCACTGCTCAAGCAGAATCCCTTTTTCTTCCCATTCTGGCAGTAGGCTGGGTATTCCAATGACACAGTCTTTTCACCAATGCCTGCAAGAAGGACAAGCCTTAGCTGCCAGCAGGCTCTTTGGTGCTAGTGGGTCACAAAGAAAGCTGCCTGGGGGTGGGGAACACCAGCTCTTTGCAGTAGCACTGGTGTTTTCGGCCCCAAAGGGGGATGCTGTGACCTTTTCTGAAACAGCTGATGGCTGGTCTCACCTCATCCCTGCCATCTGTGGCATGACTGTTCTTGGTGCCATGCTCTTCATAATTGCTGTTTTGTTGTCTTGAATTTTTTAATGCTGGGGATTGTCCCTGTTCTTCAATCATCTATATAAATGTACAGAATAAAGATGTTTTATTGAGCTTCGTGGCTGAGTTGTACAATGAGTGAGGGTGGAGCTGGGCTCTTACCCTGCTGCCCTTGGAGCTGGGTCACAGTTGGAGCTGGCTACCCTTCACCCATTCCTAAGCTTCCTGCGTGCAGCCCTATAAATACCGCGCCGTGGTGTGGAAAGAATGCACGCGCTGCTGTTTACAATCCTCCACTCCCGGCTTATCTGAGTAAGCCTGGGTGTGCAGCCTGAGGTGACAGGCAGCCACGTCACCCTGAGCACAGCACTTTGGGCTGCTGTGGGCGGGACAGGCTGCGGCCAGAGCCTCCTCACAGTCACAAATTCCCCCAGAGCCTAATTAAAGAGACGCTTTCTAGGGCACACGTATAACTGGTGATTTGTTTTCAAAATAGCTTCGACCTTATCAAGAGGTTTGTGACTGCCTTGGCTCCATTAGAACAGGTTGTTCCCTTGGGACAAGTAGAGGCAGAAAGGTTTCCTTGTGGAGATGACTTGTGACCAAAAGGATTTGCCTCTTCCAAACTTGTTTTTGTGTCAGATAGTGGCATCTGTAGAGTCCAGTCCTGCCAGACACTTAGGAAATGAGATGTGCCACTGTCACAGGAGATGAGGCAATCCTGCCAGACTGGTTTGCTGTTTCTCTTCACGTGAGGACTTTGGGAAACTTGTCACTTTGCAATGTTAGGACTGTCATTAGTGGGAGTGACTCCATAATTCCTTCCTCTACCGATTACCAGAGCTGCATGCACCAGAATGAGCTTCTTGTTCTTGAAACCTCACTACTATGTTGTCAAGTATTAGGCTCCACTGACAATAATGTAGCAGCATCCCAGCACAGGCTGTCTGCTGGAAGGAGAGAGCAGCTCAACAGCTGCATTTAGGATGATGCAGTTCAGAAAACAGCACATAGATTCAGAGCTGCAGTTTGCATCATTATCTGCCGCCTGAAAGGCTCTCTCCCCCTGCCCAAGGAAAGGAAGCCTGCAGCTGATGAAACTCGCTGCAATGCATTTCCTAACCCCACCCAGTGCTGCCTTGACGTGGCAAATTCTTTCCCCTCGCCCTAAGAGCCACGTTCAAATTACTGGCAGCAGAGCTTCTGGCAGGCTCCAGGCAGCTCAGTGTAGCAGAGCTGAGCCCTGCCAGGCAGCTGAGGGCAAGAAATTCTCTTGCCCTGGAGCCAGTTTATCTCAGTGCCCTCTCTCAGTGCCTGCTTGTGCCCTCTATGATACTCTGCTTTGTTGGCTGTTGTAATCTCTGGAGCTCTGGAGTGGCCACTTTACTGTGACCTGTGGCCCAAAGAGCCAAGCAAGTCATTTGGCAGAGCACAGTCAGAACAGGTCCCTGTCAGCAAGTGGTATCTAGTATCACTCAGAGTCTGAGACGGAGGAAAAATGTGGCTATGCACTCTAGATCAGACAAAAGGTTTCACAGTAGGCTTTGTGACTCTTGGCATGTTTTCTCTCCCTTCCAGTGAGGGCTCTAGCAGTAAGACTGTTGATGTGTCAATAGCAATTATTATGAATTAATGCAAAGTTTTCAAAAAGCCCACCAAAAAGTATGCCCATGCAGCTACTGCCTCCTCAAATCTTATGTGACAGGAGCAGTCTTTCTTGTGCACTCCTGAGCTGCTGATAAGCATTATGATACAGACTGCTACCCAGAGGGATTTGCCAAACCACCTAGAACATAAATCTGGGGTGTGGGAAGGAGGGAATAAAAATCAGTGTCTTCCAGGTGGAGAAGGAACAACAGAGCTAAGCTACCACATATAAATTACACAGTAAGGGCAAGGCCTGCAACTGCAAGTAGAGAACCATGAGCTGAAGGTTTCATACACAGTGATTAGACAGGGGTTCAAGCAAGGCTTAGCTGGAGATTCCCTGGGATAAGCTGCTGCACTTGCAGTGGCTGCTTTTATAGGAGGAACAGAATTACTGAGCAGTGATGCCATGGAAATACCTGTTGTAAGAGGTGTAGGTGAGAGTACCATGCAGCTTCTAGTAGCACCAGGCCAGCAGAGGCAGGCTTAGCTGCCACCAGCTAAACTGGCTACATCTTCCACACAATTCATGAGTTCCAGTTCCTCTTAGACTTGGGGTGAAGATAATTTATTAGATTTTTCTGCTTTAAAACCTGAGAGCCATATAAAAACTTCTAACTGTATTTAAAAACACTGATTCTTTAAAAATACTGATTCTTTAAAAACACTGATTCTTTAAAAAACACCCAGTTTGGCTGGGAATTAAGGAGGTAAGGGCTTAAAGAAAAAATCTAAAGTTCTTGTCACACCTTCTTTGGGTCGTTTTGCACTAGATCCTGCTGCAGTCTTGGGCTTGTTCTTTGCCTTGGCAGGAGACCTGGAAGCCACAGCCTTTGCATTTGGAGCTGCTTCTGCAGCCATGGGAGGGCTGGTCTCCAGGAAAGAGCTTTGCAGCTCTAGAGCAAAGTGGTAGTCCATGTGCTCTGGGAACTCCCACACCAGTATGAGCTGGCCACACTTCTCACAGCGCTGCTGGTCCCCTGGAGAGGCAGGAGGCAGCAGGGTGAGCTCAGGAGAGGGTGGCAAATTCTGCTCATTTCCCTCCACAGCTGGTTGTAATTTCAGAAGGGTCCTGGGGCTGGGTGGAGTAGAGGGTGTTTGTGTAGCATCTGATGGCAACTTCTCCTGGGGAAGCCTCTTGTAGAGAGAAGTAGGGCTGGCATCACTGGGACTCTGCTTCACAGGGGACTCCAGGTCACACTGCACAGAGGCAAGTCCAACAGGCAAGCCAACAGCAGCTCTCTCCTGGTGCTCTGAGGAGCTGGGCACAGCTGACTCTGCAGTGGCAGCAGTGGGCAGGCTGGTTGCTGCCATTGCCTGTGATGGCTGTTGTTCTGCTGCCTTTTGGAAGAATGACTCAATAGCACTAGCTGGCTTCTGCCGAAGCTCTTTGCTCGGGCTCCTGAAGAACTTGACCCCGGCCCTGCCACAAGATGAGGCGTTTTGGCTGGTGGTGGCACTGCCACCAGGCTGGGTGTCACCTGTCAGGAAGGTGGTAATGCCTGTAGAGAGGGTGACAGGCTCTGAGAACTTGCTTGCCGAGAGTTGCACTGAAATCAGCGGAGGAGACCTGCAAAGGGCAGAACAACATCAGCTCAGACACCAGCCTGGAAAGCAGGAATCCTTTGAGGTAAGACTTTAAACAACACAAAACATTCACCAACAGAGGAACTGTAGTATCTGGCACGAGGTAGGAGAGATGTTTGCTCTCACAAAGTTAGTATTGTTATCTCCAGAACAGACACAGCAGGCTATGCTGGGCAAAGAAGAACCCCTCTTTCCAAAGCAGCAATTCCCAAAGGAAGGGCACTGGAGCAGGAGCAGCCAACTGCCAGCCTGGACTTTCAGTCCACTACAGGCTGTAGCTGCTGTAGATGAGAAAGCCCTAAAGGAGCAGCAGCCTTGTCAGAGTTTAACAGACAGGACCTTCTTGCCTTCACTGCAGAACAGAAGGAAGGAAATGCTGAAGACAGGAGTTGTACACTTGCATTTTTCTTCCTGCCCCAATGGCTTCCTCACAATAAGCTTTGTCCTTAGGGTAGGACAACAAGGCTTAGCTAACTTATTCAGCCCAGCAGGGCCAGGACAGCCTCACTCCAGCTGGACAAACTCCAGCTAGTAGCAATCCTCATCTCCAAGAACAGAAGTGTCTCACCAGACGTGGGGCTCAGAAGAGACCAGGCTGTCCTACTCCTAGAAAGTCGCTGCACTCTACCGTGAGGGTGCTGGGAATCACTTTTCCTGCCACTCCAATTAACTTGAGTCCCTTTCCAAAAGGTCTCTGATTTGTCCAGTACCTCCCACATCAGAACCAGACCAGACAGAGGTGACCCACACTCACCATGCTGCCTGGTGAGCCCCAGCCACGTTGCAGTTTTGGATGAGGGTGAAGGCGTCGCTGCACATTTTCTGCGCGTCGTAGCGGGACAGGGCGCACAGCCGCGACACGCGGGTGTCCCCTTGCTGGCGGATCACCACCATCAGCTGCCGGGCCACACGGTGGTTCTGCGGGAGAGCAGAGCTGTGCTTCCAGCGACTCCTGCAGCAAGGGGCAGGAACAGCCGAGGGGACTGCTCCCTGCCTGGAGCCCTCCACCCCACTGCCACCTCCCGATGGTGGGGTGGGACATGTCCTGCCCGGCCTGATTGCCAAGGGACGGGATACACAACAAGTGCTTGCACAGCTGTGCCACACAGGGTGGGAAGCAGCTAGTCCTTGCTTTCCCTTAAAGGCAGCTCCATGCTTTTTTTGGCCCCACAGCAGTGCCAAGGCTTGCTCCCACCCTGGCCTGCCGGAATGCAGCGCCTCCTCTCACAGCCCACGGGCACTCCTGTGTCACCAAAGGGCTTGCAAGGGAACAGCAGTGCAGCAGAAGGAAGGTGCAGTGGCTTTCAGATCCCTGCAGCCTAAAGCATGGGACAAGGATTGTTCTTAACCCTGCAGTGTTCTGGGGCAAAACCATCCTGCCTGGCCATGCTCCTGCACACCTCTTTACTTGGGACACCTCAGCACACAGGCACACATCTGTGGGCAAGCAGATTTCCTCCCCATCCCACATAGCACCCTCAGCCTCCTGCAAACCACTCAAGATGCAAATGTACTATGTGCCTCCTTGTGTGTCCCCATGCCTCCTTACCTGGCTCCTGTCCTTGTTCAGTCTGGACTCCAACTCCAAGGCCAGCTGCAGGAGCCAGTGCTGCACCTGGACAAAGCAGGGGGAACAGACAGGTTGGGCCTGGGCTTACAGCAGTACCACAAGAGCACTGCTCTGCACACTGGGGAATGCTGGTGGGGGATCAGACTGCAATGGACAGACTATTGTAAGGCCCCATATCTGTAGCAGACCTTGAGAAATCAGTCCAGCTGACATTCAACACTGCAGGCACCATACAAGTCCTGCAGCATTACTACTAGACTTTGCCAAGTAATCTAGGTTTTCTGTCCTGGATTTCTCTTTCCATCTTCCTACAGTTCAGTGGGAACCTCACCCCAACAGCTAAAGCACATCCTGCCTCTTTCTTTGGGCTAGTTACTTTCCTTCTAGCAACCATCCTCTTGCAGCTTTGCACTGTGAATAATTTTCAAACAGCACATCCCCACTTTTGCTCATGGAAAGTACAACTAGGATGGACCTCTTTGCACAGGCATTTGTCAATGCATTTCTGTCAACAGGGACTTCCAGAGCTCAAACCACCTTCTCCCACTGAGCATCTAGTCTGAGTTTCAGGGCATGATTGTGCAGAAAAGCAGCAGTTTTGCATGCTAGTCTCAGTTTCTAGTATTCTTATCTTCTCCAGTGTGAAAGCCAAGCCTCATGCTAGACACAGGCTTCTCCTACCGCCTTCTGTGTGGCCAGGGCTGACTTCCCAGGGAAGTTCTTGCTGCAGCCAATAGACTGGGGCAGGTAGCGGTTCTTGACAGGTTCCTCTTCAATTCCTCTGCACAAGTCATAGAGCCAAGACCTGAAAGCCACGGGGAAAGCATGAGGTTAAGGCAACTACAGACAGGCAGGCATCACTGGGCAGCATGTCAGTCTCCTGCTGGGCCCTGCTTGCAACTCAGTGGAAGCTGTGACTGTCTCTCATCCCGAGCTCTACAGTTGCAGCCACAGCTGAACAGGCAGGATTCTTTCAGGCCACAACTGCCTGTCAGCACAACTCCTCCTCTTCTCCTGAAGTGACAACTGTTCACCAGTTTGCAGGGCAGTCCAACTGCTGATCTGGGCTGAGAAGCTGTGTTTCAGGCTCCAGTCCAGCACTGTCATTTCCTCTGTGATGGGTCTGTCAAGACTGCCCTCTTCCCAACCTGCAGGGAACCAGCCCTTTGACCCCATCCTTGGATGCTTTAGAGGAAGGCTAAGGCACTGGTTGACAAGCAAAATATTATCTTAGGGAGGGTGGCTGGGAGCAGGCAAGACTGGAAACCTGCTGTGGGCCAGACAGATCAATGCTTCCCAAAGATGCCACTGAAGTTTTATCTTCCTAATCACAGCAGAACAGCCTAAAAGGTTCTGTGACTGAAAGGAAGTCTCAATTACTGCCAAGAGCCAAGCTGTAAGTGGTTCATCATTACCCAGTTTTGTCTCCAAAATGTGTCTGGAGCTCAGTCTCACTGAACTGAGTCAGCTCCCCGATGTACTCTACTCCCAGGATGTCTGTGATAGCAGTGCCAAGCTTGCCTCCCAGGTTACGGCTACAGCAGAGGAACAAAGAAAAAGAGAAAAAACAAATCAAGCATCATGTGTCTTGTTGCAGCAGCTGTTCCTAGATGAGGACAGCTGGAAGCTGCTAGGAACTAGCAGGCACACGTGGCACATAACAGCCCTTCTGCTCATAGTAAATGAACACACAGGAGTTGATGTAGGATTGGTTGGGTCCAATTGGGTCCCCCAATGTTAGTGCTTCTCTCTCAGCTCCATCTGATCCCAAACCATGCTCTGAGGAATGCTTCACATACAGCTTCCTTCTTCCTACACAGACAGGACCTTTTTCCATACACATTCTTCTCCATCCCTTGCAAGACACAGAGAGCCGAGAACAGCAGTGCAGGTCTGGAGAGCAGGATTAGGGATCCATTCCTCTGGAGCAGCAGTGCTGGTAACATTTCCCTATACCAGTATAGATGCTCAAAAGCAATCTACATCTGCTCTGTGAGCACAGCTGTCACTCACACTGGGGAACAGCTATGGCCTCCTTGCCCACAGCTGCTTCTGGCTTACACCTGTGCACCCCAGCAGTCATACTGAGCACAGCCTTACCCCAGAAAAGGCTGCCCACAGGCCACTAGTGGGCTTTTGGACTGTGGTCCCTTCACCAACAGGGCTGCAACTTCCCAAGCACACTCCCCCTGAACAGCTCCCAGCTGTGAGGGATCACTTGCAGGACTCCCTCTATTTGTCAAGAGCGCTGACGAGCAGTTCCTGTGGAGCTGAGAGCCTCTGCTGGCTGCTATCAGTGAGCACACACTGCTGTGCAGAGGTGGCCAGGAGCAGCCCCAGGCTGCACTAAACAGCAGCTCCCTGGTACTCACATGCTGCTGACAGGCAGGTGGCTGAAGAGCTGTGGCACAAATCGTGCAGACACCAGAGTCTGGCGATTGGGCTTGTTCAACCCACAGGCCAGCTTTGCCAGGGTCTGTAACACAGAAGAGGGTGGAAACTGTTACTATACACTGTGCACTGGCCTAATGTGACTCTAGTGAGCAGCTTGTGCTGCATCACCTCTGAGAGCTGACTTCAGGAGAGCTGCTAACATGTGCAGGGAGCACCAGTGCTTGCTCTTAGGCAGTATCCACCTCAGGACTCGACTTGCACTAGCTGGGTACTCTGAAAGCAAAGCTGCTTCCAGCTTTAGTTCTGTGAACTGCTGGACTCCTACCCCAGGCAGATAAAGATCTATAATCTCTTGTGGTTTCTATAGTTTTCCAGCAGGCAAGCATGCTAGAGCTTCCACAGCATGCCCATAGTCCTCCCCAGGCTATGTATTTTTCCTTCATTTTCTGTGTTTGTCTTGCTTTTTCTCAATGTCACTATTTTAATCTTCTCTCTGTGAGGTCTGCAGCAGCATAGTGTGCAAAAGGAAACCTCTAAAATGCAGAATTGCTAGCCTGGAAGGCACGTTCTCTTCCTTACACAGCTTCCCTTCCCACTCTAACCTACCACAGGGTCAAAAATACACACACCAGTTTGAAGCACGTTTAGCTGGGTGTTTGAGGTTTTATTGAACAGCTTTAATAACTTCCTCTTTCACTGCTTTGCCACACATCCTGTAACTAAGCAAAATTTCTTGCCTGCCTATTGAGCTATGACCTTTATTAATAGCCCATTTTACAGGCTTACATACATTTGAATTTGTTTCTAGACAAAGTAAATCCCTTTTCAGATGTCCAATCACTGTTTTTGTTGTCTGGCAGTAGACTTCCAAATTTACCCACCTCATAAAGTGATGTGCAGCAAGCCAAACCAATCACTGAGACTTCATGGGGAGAAATCATTTACTTTTTCTGACACCTTCTGTAAACTGCACATGCTGAAACAGGATTTGGCATTTCTACAAGAGTACTTTTATTACTGACTCATCCTGCTGCTTGTCCACAACAACTCCAGGCTACTTCCTGACTCACTGTGACATAGACAAAATTCTGCTGGTTGTTTTTTTCTATAAACCACAAAAACAGAACAAAAGGGGTGCTCTCAGTAAACCAGCCTGCATTTCACCCAGCAGGAAACTCTCTGTAGCTACAGCATCAAAGTCATCAGAGTCCGTTTGTTTCTGCAGCTGCTGTCATGCACCAAGAGCTCCTGTGCAGCTGGCTGAGCATCACCCAAATCCCCACGGCCAGCAGGGTAAACACTGACTCACCAGAAGGACAAAAATCAACCCAGCTCACTTCAGTGCCCCAGTATGGTGTCCTTCTCCCTGTGAGTCACTGGGAATTTGTGTACAAACTGGTACAGTGACTGTTACCTGAAACTCAAGATGAAGATTACCTGCTTTATCTTGTGTTTTTTTCTACAGAAAACACTTCTGGAAGGCTTAAACCCCTTTTGTTCCTAGTGAGCTCACTCATTAGGGTATACCAGGAATCCAGGCAGTAAATGAGTGGATTGCTGACTGTCCAGGCCACAACTCTGGGCAAACAACTCCACCAATTTCCAGATGTCTTATAATTTCTCTGAAGGTGTGATCACACATGGTTGCATTCCCAACTTGGTTCATCTTCTACAGGAGACTTGTAAGTACAGGAGAGCATCTACAGCTTGTTCTGACTCTGCTACCCAGAAGAAATCAGGCTGATGTTTTATGCACGTACCTTGTTGTGTGAGATGCCAGCTGAACACCTGAATCCGGTAGCTGCTTCCACTGCCTCTCTAATTTCTTCCACAATTACAGCACCCATGGTCAGCTGCAGGTCAGGACAATCGGGGTTATCGAAAGACAGCGACGCCAGCCACTCGTCCAACCCGCGCTGCCGCAGCTCCTCTGGAAAAGGGACACAAGAGGGATCACAAGGAGTGTGCCGAGCCAGCAAGGGGACCCGCAGCGTTACCCAGTCCCCGCCGCCGCGGGCTTTGTAAGCCACAGGGAGGAGAAGGCAGGCACCTCAAAAGCCATTCACTGCGGCCCGCGTTTCGCACGCTGGCGGCTCGGGGGAGGCCCAGCAGGCGGGCCGTGCCGTGCCGTGCCGTGC
>VXBS01001264.1:15309-45837 GCA_013400255.1 Sitta europaea | reverse complement strand
CGGGGGCCGGGCGGCCGCGTGTGCCCCGGCGTGCTCCGCCAGGGATGGGGCTGCCGCCGCCTGCCCCGGTGTGTAACTGCGTGTGCGGGTCCCGGCCCTCCCTCTCCTAGTTCTGCGAGGAGTTCAAGGAGAAGTGCCCCATCTGCGTGCCTTGCGGGCTGAAGCTGGCGGAGAAGACGCAGACGGCCATCGTCCGGCACTTCGGCCTGCAGATCCTGGAGCATGTGGTCAAGTAAGGCAGCTCGTCCCGTGCCGCCGAGCTGGGGAAGGGTCCCGGCCTGCCCTCCCCCAGCGCTGGCCTGGGATCTGTGCCCATTCCGGCTCCTCTCGCCCCAGGGAGGCACTTTCAGGACGCAGGGAGTTTGTTCTGCAGCAGAGGACAGTTGCAATCCTGCTCTGGATGTTTTTATTTTTCCGTATAGGAAGGAGAGGAGAGAATTGCTTTCAGGCAGGTTGGGAAGGTGAATTCACTGAGCTGTAAGACACGTTGACATCACAAGATGAACATAAGCACACTGGGTTACCAGTGGGTCTTTGCAGTGTTGTGTCATTGGCCTCCTGCTAACAAAGAGGCTTTGTATTAGTTCAGTTCTGAAATTCCTTTCTCTGCCGCCTCGACAGACCTGATGCTTTGTGCTTTTGCTGCTGCTTCTGGTGTCTGTTGACCTCGGTGGGGCACGCCCATTTTTCAGCAGCAGTTTTAACTCAGCCTTTTTGTTAAGGGATTGGGTGCTGGCAGAGGCAAGAAGCTGTAGTGTCCCTAGTTTAGGTAAAGAAGGAATGTTCCTTGAGAATCAAGTCAGAGATAGTTACAGATGTTTTGACTCGGTTTCTTTTCTGTTTGTTTGTTTGTTTAACAGATACCGTTGGAACAATATGCCCCGCCTAGAAAAAGTTTATCTAAAGAACAATGTAATGGGCCTCATATCCAGTGTAAGTACCTGCTGCCCCAGGCTGTTCTTTGAAATGTAAGAGAAAAAGTAAAAAATACTCCAGTTAATTAGCACAGAGGATGTGAATTTAGTTTTGCATTGCATTGCTTTTTCGCTTTTCATCTCTGGTTGTTTCAGTGGTTTTCTCTGTCTTGTCAGGTGAATAGCCATGTTACCTCACATGGCAGGAAGTTGTGAGGCTTGTATAACATAAAAGGTACTTCTACTTTTCTTAGGAGGAAACTCAGTAACTATGGATATTCTTATCCCTTGCAAAAATACTAAAGCCGTTATCTTAGTCGTGTTTTCTCTGTTGTTGTGATTGCTCTCCTGACCAAGTGACCTTCTTTTGAGGAGAATCCGTCTGATTCCCAGCGTTTGTTAGCTATGGATGCTTGGGTGTATAGGAGTGTCATCTTCATCTGCAATGAAGAGCTCCCCAATGTTCTGTTTTGTTTTGGTTTTAGTTTCTGTGGCTTAGAATGTTTGCAAACACTGCGTTTCCCAGGTCAGAGTTATAAATGCCTGATGCTTGCTGTTTTGTGTAGCTGTCTCCTTTCTGTCACAGGGAACTCAAAGTATCCTGGAGGAGGAAAGTCACATTAAGGATGTGCTGTCTCGCATTGTAGTGGAGATGATCAAGCGGGAATGGCCTCAGCACTGGCCTGACATGCTGAAGGAGCTGGATACCCTCTCCAAACAAGGGGTATGAAACACAGCTGTCTGGTCTCTTTGGCTTGCTCTTAGTATGAGGTTCATTCTTCTGTCATCTTGAGAAAAATCTATCTCACTCATGGTCAAGTGAGGCAGATTGGTGATGGACTCAAAATCCCTGTAAGATTAAGCTACCCTGAGATGACTTAGAGAGAGGGCCATCCTGCTGTTTTCTCAATGTGTGACCTATGTCTTCATGCATGCTTTCTCCCTCTCCACATCTTCGAGCTAGTCTCTAGAGATTTTAGTGTTTGGACTGTGCTGATGGAGTGTGTTTCACTTTGGGACATCAGGAAACTCAGACAGAACTGGTGATGTTCATCCTCCTACGTTTGGCAGAGGATGTGGTGACTTTTCAAACTCTGCCTACCCAGCGGCGACGAGATATCCAGCAAACCCTCACCCAGAACATGGAAAAGATCTTCAGCTTCCTAATAACTGCCCTGCAGCAGAACATCAACAAGTACAGATGCATGGTAAGAGTCTCCTTCCCTTGGGTTTAGTCTGTGCTGGAGGCATTTAGGAATTGGGATGCAGCTCACAAATTGTGGCAAAAGCAAGTGTAGAAACTGAAATCTGAGGTAGGGATCTGCTGTGGCCTGGAAAGCTGGTGTTGATCAGAGAGATTGAACACACAAGGCTTATAGTGTTAGTGTTGATATTTTGATTTTGCTAGTGTAAATGGCTTGAGTGGATACATGCTTCGTCCATACTGTTGGAATGTGTGCTGGCACCAGGGGTGTACAGCTTAGCAAAATGAAGGTGTGGTTGTGGCAGAAACAGGTAATTTGGGGGGTGGTTTATGTAATGCACAGTGAGTAAGAGATGCCATCCAGCAATCATGTCTGCTCTCTCATGCTGCAGTGCTGCCTTTAAGGTGAGGCACCAAAATGCATGAGTTTCTGATGTCTCAACATGCTTCTGGGCCTCTGGTCCTTTTCTCAGAGCTCAAGTCAGGAAGGCCTTTTTTTTGTGAAGTTGTAGTGAAGAATGCTCGTCTGTTTTTGTGTAAACAGACTTCTTTCCTGAATTCTTACCTGGAGATGTGCAGGTCAGTCACAGTGGATACTGAATGGGTCTCTACCCCAGTCTATTCCTATGAAAAGGAAGTGGATTTGAGAGTGAAGCAAAGTCGAGAAACTGAACCAGAAATGTGTTGCTTAGTCATATCTCATCTTCTTTTTTTTTTCATGAATTAAAATCCAGAGTTATACTAAATGTGAAACTGGGAAGCAATGAAAAACCGTTTTTCTACCTGACTTCTGTGCACCTTCCTGCTGCACTGTCAGGCTGAGCAACCCCCCCCACCCCTTGTAGAGCAGCTAGTTGTCTGTGCAGTAGTTGGTGGTGGTGGGAGGGTGACCCATGTGTGTTTCGTAGTCTGGTTGAAATGCATTTCCAGGTAAGGTTTGCATTGCAATGCTTGAGGCTCTGAAGTGTGGCTGCTTCCGCTAACGGTGGAATCTTTCTGATTGGCAAGGTTGGAGCTCCCCAGGAACAAGAAGTCCTCACCACTCCACAGGTTAGCAGATCTCTGGGCTGTTCATGCACAGGGTCATTTCTGAGGGCTGGGTGTTCACCTGTCTGTGCACAGACTGGGGGAGATGATGGACAGGTCTCCAAGACCATAATAATCTGCAGTGCTTTTAAGTATGATGGATTAATAGATAAATGTGTTTATAAGGTGGGTCATATATGAAATGTCTGGGACTCTGGCTGATTAACTTAAAAAAATCACTGCAATGAATAGTCCAAACCAAAACCTTGCAGTAGAAAGAAATGTTTGTGGTGTCTTTGCATCTGAAAAACAAATCAAACCTGAGTATCTGAGGGACTTGTTTGCATTAGGCAGAAGGATGGTGCAGGCAGTGCATTGTTGCTATTAAGCGTCCTAAGCCTGGGTGTCAGGCTGTAAGTTGTTGGTCCAGCTCTCTCTAGCTGCCTTTCTGACCGTGGACAAATCACCCTTTCAGACCTGAACCTTAAAAGCCACCAGAATCTTTTCAGAGTCTGGCTTTTGGGTGTAAGGTGCTCTTAAAAGGTAAAAAGTTTCTGCGTCTCCCTGGTGCCTGCTGACTGGAGTGTTACCTTTTGGATGAGAAGGGAATTGTGGCTTAACTTGGCAGTTTAGAGTCCTGTTGTCTTTCCTGGCTGAGGGCTGCAGAGGTGACTTTGTTGGCTGCAGAAGTGTCCTGAGTGGGAGACTCTGTTGCAGCCTCTTTTTTGGCTGTGTCCTTGTCCAGCAGTGGCTGGGTGGAAGTGTGTGCTGTAGCTGTTCACTTACCCTCTCTTGTTTTCTTTTTCAGAAGACTGATTTGGCTCAGGAACCAAAGGTGAGTGGAGCTGTATGGAAGTTAGCTCATCAGTAATTCCTAAGATGAAGGTTCCTTAGAACTAGGCTTTTCCCAGGCTTTCAAGTCTATTGTCTGCAGTTTCATGCAGATGGATTTGTTCACTCTTTTAATACCAACCCCTCGAGAAGAGACTAGTGAGGAGTGGCACAGAAGGGTCCAAATCTCTTTCTCAGGGGGGTTCTTAGTACTGTTATTTTAGGGAGTAGGTGGTTTTAGATGGGAATTGGTGTTTTTCTCTGGCTCTGACCTTGTGCCTCCTCTCTCTTCACAGGCCCAGGCAAACTGTCGTGTGGGGATAGCAGCACTCAACACTTTGGCTGGCTACATTGACTGGGTAGCCCTAAGCCATATTACAGCAGACAACTGCAAACTCTTGGAGATGTTGTGTCTGCTCCTAAATGAGCCTGAACTCCAAGTTGGAGCAGCAGAGTGTCTCCTGATTGCTGTCAGCAGGAAAGTGAGTTCTTCTTCCCCAGCTCTCTGGCTCCCTTTTACTTCTCTCCTATTCTCCTAAATAATTCTTCAGACTGAGCAATGTTATCTTTGCCCTTTTATCTGAGAATCAAACTTCAAATTTAGCTGATTCCTGTGGTGGGATTTCTTGAGACTTTTTTTAGATGAGATACCTTGGAACTTTGGGAAGTTTTTACTTAAATCATATGTGAACTGTAAGCCCCTCCCTAGATGGAAAGAAAACTCTGACTCCTAATTTTGCTTGCAGATGGAAATAAATATTTATATAGATGGGAATAAATAGTTGTGTTCTAATTGAGGCTTGTGGTGTGTTTTGTGCATAGGGTAAGCTGGAGGATCGGAAGCCTCTGATGGTCTTGTTTGGAGATGTTGCCATGCACTGCATCCTCTCTGCTGCCCAGTGAGTACCGTGGTGCTGCTTTGATTTCTCACAAAACTGCATACAAATGGCTTTGTAGGTGCAAAAGATACTACTCCTTAAACAAAGGAACCAGAGACTGGATAGAGAGAACAAAACCACCGTTTCTTTTGCAAAACCTGGAAAACCTGGGTTTTTTTTCAAAGCCCATAATTCAACGACAAAGAAGTGCAAATATCACAGCTTTTGTGGCTTTCTGTTTTAGCCTGAAACTGATCAGGAGGAGGACTCTTTCAAAGAGGCAAATTCAGAGGTTTTAGAGGCCAACAAAGCAGTACTTCTTGATAATAGCAAAGAAAATCCTGCTGCGATAAAATTAAATTGCTGTAGTCCTCTTTTTGTCTACAAGATAGACAACAGTGTGCCTGTCACCTACAGCATGAGTAACTGTGATCCTGTTTTTCCCCCCTCCCTTCCCTCATTCCCAGGACAGCAGATGGAGAAGGTCTGGTGGAGAAGCACTATGTTTTCTTGAAGAGACTTTGCCAAGTTTTGTGCGCATTGGGCAGCCAGCTATGTGCGTTGCTAGTAAGTCTTTACTAATACCAACAGCAACCCTGGCAGGGCTAGTTTTTAGGGCTGGGGCTTGAGGCAACCCTGATCTAAGGTAGGACCAGGGTTCTCTCTGCACATTTGGCAGCTCTAGGGTTCTGGTTCTCTCCATGCATTTCTAAAAGGCAGAAATGGCTCTGCTTTTAAGTGGGTGAGCTGTATCCTGCCAAGTCATAGGAATGTAGACTGGAGGGACCCTGACTGATGCCAGGGCTTAGCTGTCATCAAGAACCATTTCCTATAACCTGTAAAATGCTGAGCTTCGCTGAAAATTGGTCAGGTTTTTAGCTGACTACTGCTACAGAAAATCTAGTCCAGGAAATTTCTATTTGAAGCCCTTTAAATTTCTCAATAAAAATAACTCAGAGAGTATACGTTTGTAATACTGTGTGTCAATGTTGAGATGAAGATGAAAATTCGTACTGTTAATGCCATGCTGGTGCTGAATTCCCACTCCTTCCATTCAGCTCAGTGCTTCTACAATAAAGAGGGCAGGCTTGTCAAGAGATGCTGTTTGTGGGGAGATTGAAGCAACCAGCCTGTGAAAGTAATAGAGCAAAGTAAAGTTTCATAGGGAGGAGAAGAAAAAAAATAAAAACAACCTTTGAGAATTCAACCCTAAAAAGAATAGACAGCATAGAGGGTGCATTACTACTTGCAGTGACTCCACTTGCTGTATGGCAGTAGGAGCTGTTAATCCATAATGAAGTAATGAGATTGAGTTTGCTAATTCAGATTGTCTTGGGAGAGGCAGCACTGAGCTGTACAATTTCAGGTATCTTGAGAGCACCAGGTTGTGTTGTAATTTGTGAGAAGCAGCAGCAAAACCTTGAATTTATGGCTCTGGGCAGAACTTAATTTCCTGACAAACTTCCAAGAAAGTTACTCATCATGGATACCCATATGTTAAATACACAAAACGTTTGGAGAAATGGAGTTATCTGGGTGTATTTTCTTGTGAAATCCTTCAGTTTGAATTGCACTACTTTGGTACTGCTGTGTGGGTTTGACCCAGTGTGAGTAAAACTGTGACTCGTGGAAGCAGCAGTGGTTGTGAGTTTGGTTTTAATGGAACTCCACTACGTGAGAAGTCACCGTTTATTCCTGAATGAGGGTGGTGGTGCCTGCAGCACCTCCAGGGTGGTCAACAGAACTTGATGCTCCTTGGGCTATACTGCTTTCAGAAATAAATCAGTTGTTCAGTGTTTCTATCTCTGCTCCTTTACAGTCTATGGCCTTGGATGTAGTGCTCCTGCTTTACCCTGAAACATACCATTTGTGAGCCCAGCCTGCCATAACGTTAGTATTTTGTCTGAAATACTTCATGTTCCTCATAGGGCTCAGATTGTGATGTGGAAACACCAGCCAACTTTGGAAAATACCTTGAGTCGTTTTTAGCCTTCACAACCCATCCCAGCCAGGTATGCAAAAGGCTGAAAGTCTCGTGTGTCTGTGTGTGTGAATGCATAACTGGGCTAGCCTGTGGAAAACTGCAGAATTTCAGCTGTTAAATACTGCTCTCTAGGCTCTGCATTTCAGCTGAAGGCCTGGAAGGCAGAGTGTTTTCTACTCTATTACCACCCCATCAGGAGCAGTGCCTGACACAGAGAACTGAGTAGAAAATGGAAAATTTGCAGCCAGCCCTAGTATTAGAGATTTTTGGCTTTCTGGGAATTTGGGGTGTGCCTTCAAGGTGCCTTGGCCTCAACTTAATAGTCAGTATAATTTGCTGTTGCTTTCTGATAGCAGTGCTTAATGTTAGCAGTGGAAATTCCAGCCCTGAAATCCTCCTCTGCTTCTCTCTTTGCTCTCTTCCCCCAGTTTCTACGCTCTTCCACCCAGATCACATGGGGAGCCCTCTTTCGGCATGAGGTTCTGTCTCATGACCCTTTGTTGCTGGCTGTTGTTCCCAAGTATCTCCGTGCATCTATGACCAACCTGGTGAAGGTATGTGGAAGTCACAGTTGTGAGAAGGTGCCTGGTGAATGTGGCCTGTGGATCATGGGGAAAGAAACTACATTTTTGTTGTCGTGGCCAGACATGATCTCCAGGCTGCTGAGCACACAGTTGTATCTTGCAGCCTTCATCTCCTTGAAGCTGGTGTTAGCTGTGTTGGGTGACTTCTCTCTCTTCCTGACCTTTTCCACTTTGTCTCCAGGTGGGCTTTCCTTCCAAAGCAGACAGCCCCAGCTGTGAGTACTCCCGTTTTGATTTTGACAGTGATGAAGACTTCAATGCCTTCTTCAACTGTAAGTTGCCATGGCCCTTTGTCCATTCTGTTGTCTGGGCCTTTCTTCTTCCTGCTTTTAATCACTGGCCAAGCTTGGAGCCTGCCAAATTGGCTTGGCAGCTTGCATTTGTTTCTCAACTTTTTAAGTCTGGATCTTGGAGTAAATTAAGTTAGGATTTTCCTGGGGCAACCCATGTGTTTAATTTTACTGTTTGCTGTTGTTTTGCTGGCTGGTCAGATAGATAGCCTGATAGCATTCTGGTGTCAAAGCAAATGTGTCTTTTGGTCACCTAGAGGAGGAATTCAAACAGCCTCAAGCCATGCTCAGGTTAGGAGAGGAAGGCAGCTTACAAAAGACTTTAGATGTCATTCCAGAAAGAAAATCTGTCTTGGCACTTGTAGGAAGCTTCTGGTTCAGTACCAGTAGCTAGAGTTGAGCAATTAAAATAGCCAAATTTAATCGGGATCTTAAACCAGCACTGGATATTAATGATTTTACTTTTTTTTTTCATTTTGTATTTTTCTTCCTAACTGAAGTTGGTTCTCACTGACTGGTGTAGTTTGGTACTAACTTGGTGGGTGGGAGGATACCTTGAATAAGTTACATAATTTTTTACTGTTTACATTTGTCTGAAGATTTTAAGTGTTCCATTTTTTATTGCTTACTAGATAGTTTTACTTGCTGTAATAAATCTGTTTGGATAGAAACTATAAAGTAGCTAAATGCACAAAGCAAGAATCTGAAATAGTTGTAGAGGGTTAAGTTATATTGAAGACATTATATATACAAGAAAATATAACTAAATTGAAACACAGAATAAAATTACTTGGCAGCACAACTTCATTAAACAATGCAAGTTGTATTTGTGTCATCAGCAGAGCTGATTCTTTTGTGTGGGCATGCACTGGACCACACAACTTTGGAACAAGTGAAATTCCCATTCCATTCTTTGATTTTAGTATCTTTGAAATTGGAAACAAGGCAACTGGGTTTTGTGTCATTAGTTGAATAATCAAGGAGAGTGTGTTTAGCTAAAGGAAGTGGTAGTTATCTAATGCTGCTGTTTTGTCTCAGTATCCCAAGATGCTCTGTAAGCAGCAAACATTTTTAGTTTGCTACACAAATGCACCTTTTGCCTTACCTAGCTAAAAACCCCTTAACCCTTAACTGTGTCTGGCTCTCAATTTTTTAAGACCAGGAAAAGGCAGCAGCATAGGTTTTCATAATTCATACTGCATTTTAATTGCACTTTTTTAATGTTAGTCCGTCATTTTTAGTCCACTTAAATCACTTCAAAAATTGCCCATCCTGTTGTACCTGATTTACTGTTTGACTAACTGTGCCCACTACACAGCTATTGCCAAAGCAAAAGTCCATAATGTTTGTAGGTCTGCAAAATTTGCAGAATCAGCTGGTTTCTTGGTGTGTGATTTTTCCCTGCAGCTTTCCGAGCCCAGCAAGGAGAGGTGATGAGGATGGCTTGTCGTCTGGACCCTCTAACTGGCTTCCAAATGGCTGGGGAATGGCTGAAGTACCAACTCACAGCTCCTGTTGATACTGGACCCATGAACTGTAGGTTACCTGAAAAAAATTAAGGATATGGGATTTGCTTCGTAATTAAAGCCAAGAAGAAACTTCTTGGCCTTTTTTTTATTAATGTTGTTGGAGTTTTTTAAGTGGTAGCCAAGACTCCATGCTAAATTTTCAGGCTTCAAAGGTTTTTGGAAGTTAAAAGCAAAACCAAGTCAAACCCACCCCTTCCCTAATTTATCTATTTGGAGTCTACATATGGAATATGAAAAGCCCCTGTCTCCTTCTTTCTTTCCACCAAATCTCTCTGAAAAACAGGTACAGCTGTCTCTCTGATACGATTTTACAATTCTTCTGGCCATTTTATCTTTGTAGCATATTGATTATTTTTGGTAGGGAAGTTATACCTGTCTGGCAAATCCCTGCTGTAAAGGAAGGCTGCTTGGTGCTCTGCAAAGTCACACTGAGGGCAGTCTTGCCTGCAGTGATGAGTCTGGGCATGTGGTCTCCCTTCTTTTCCCTTTGTGATTTGTTCATATCGCTCTACATAGTGTTTCAAAGATCTCAGGAGCCTTCACCTGAATGAAGCAAATCCCACGGGATTACCTTAATTGCTCCCAGTGCATCCCTGCCAGGCACCTGCAGGGAGAGCTATGAGCTTCAAATACTCAAGTGCTAAGGTGCTGCAGCACAGGAGCTTACCAGGCTGCTGTTGAGGAGCATGGTGAGAGCTCCAGTGTTCTCTTCCTTTCAGCTAAGACAGGCGAAGGTCTCTGCTCCATCTTCTCTCCATCCTTTGTGCAGTGGGATGCCATGACCTTCTTCTCAGAGAGCGTCATCAGCCAGATGTTTCGAACCATGGATAAAGATGTATGTGTATCCCATGCTCCTGCCTTCTCTCCTGGCTTCTTCTGGGTCGACACCAGTGGGTCTTTGCAGTTATGTTATCCTTGAGCAGTTTGTAGTAACTGGTTACCTCCATGCAAAACCCAGCTTGTTTGGTGAGCCATTCTCATGAGGAATAATGACCCTTCTTTTGATGACACCAAACTCACACTGGCATGTCTTTGTTTTGGACACTATGGGATGAGAAGTCACAGGAGAGTGCTCAGGTGACATGCTTTTACCTAGTGCCTTGCTAGAGAAGAGATTGCTTAAGGAAAAAATTCTTGAGTTGATTTAATTATCCTCTTACTAGATTTTTAAAACTTTTTTAAAACTTCTAACTAAATGAGAGCAACTATGCCCAGAGAGTAGGAGAGCAGAAGCGTTTTCTCTCTGTCTTTTGTTCAACAGCAGGCAACTCAGAGTGATCAGTTTGATGTAGACTGACTTGATTTTTTTATTAGATTAAGCTGCTCATGCATGCATCAATCTAATCACAGTAGAATAATGATATGGGTCAATACAGTTGGTTAAGCATGGAATTCGTTGGACAGTGTCAGGAGGAGAATTGGGAGACAGACTGAGAGAGGAAATTTGCCTTTTCCAGAGGTGCAAGCAGTAGTATGGGGACTAGAGACTGTTGTCTCAAGTTTGCCCTATCAACAGTGGCAATGCTGCTGTCCTTTTTGCCTCAGCCTTTTTCCTAGGTTTTGTAGGAAGTATACTACAGTTGAAGTATTGAGTGTTGCTTCCCTTTTTCTTTCCTTCTTTTTTTTTTTTTTTTTGGCTGCCTTTGTAGGAAATCCCAGTGAATGATGGCATAGATCTGCTGCAGCTTGTACTTAATTTTGAAACGAAAGATCCTCTCATCCTGTCCTGTGTGCTCACCAATGTCTCTGCCCTCTTTCCATTTGTCACTTACCGACCAGAATACCTCCCACAAGTACTTTCCAAGGTGGGTATGTGCAGACCCTGCTAAAAGCACATCAGCTTCTGGTGGTACAGGGCTCTTGGACTAAACTGCAGGAGTCAATCCTCTTGGTTTTGCTGTCAGGGAAGGGACTATCCTTCATGTTAAAGATTGGGGAAACTGAGACTAAGGCTTGTCACAAGAATAGTAATGTCAATTAACACAAATTTTGTAGTTCTTAGCCTTAAATCTTAGTATTAAGTGCATGTGCTGACCATGTTTTATTTCAAGGCATCACTGTATTGATGATTGATCTTTCAGCTCACTTGGGTTCTTCACTGACTTCAGTGAAATTGCACTAAAATCTTTATTACCCCTTCCTTGCTCAAAAAGACATGAGTGCTAAATATTAACAAATGATATGAGTTTTTTGATTTTTCCTCCCTTTTCTCACAGCTGTTTGCTTCAGTTACATTTGAAGTTGTAGAAGAAAGTAAGGTACGTCTGAATTATTATCTACTAATTAGCTGTAACAGTTGGATCAAATCCTCTTCTAGTGGAGAGAGCATCCTGAGTCTGAAGACTCTGCTGAAATATGCTTCTCAAGGATAGTTCTGCTGAAAAAGCTGGGGAGTGTAGATATTGCTGATCTCTGTGGTTGACATAGCCCACTGAGCTTTAGCTCACAAGCTTAGAAGGCCACAGGTGTGCTCTAAGGCCAGTACACTTAGTTCTCCAATCAGTGCTGGCCTTCCTGAGAGTGAAATCCCTTCATTAGCTCTGGGTATTCTTTCAGTACTTGGTATACATCTGAAGGATGGCTGTAAACCCACCAGTTACCTAAGGAGTGCTTGGAGTCTTGAAATAGTATGAGCCATGGCATCCTCACTGCTTGAACATGGATTTCTTGAGTTGACTGCTGCTTCAGAGGAAATTTGGTTGATGTATGATTGTTTGGAGGGAGCAGGGGGAGCATGGAAATGTTTTTTTGATCTGTGCTCAACAGTGCAGAAAACTATATATAATGAACTTGTCTCTTGAAGATACCCTTCATTTGGCTGAACTTTTGTTTTGTTGCATTGAAGTCTGTTGTGTCTGTCCAGGCTCCTAGAACTCGAGCAGTGAAGAATGTGAGAAGGCATGCGTGCTCCTCAATCATAAAGATGTGCCGGGATTACCCTCAGCTTGTCCTGGTATGTAAGTGCAGCTGTCAGGAAGAGTCTTGCCTCAGTTTCAGTTGGATTTTGCAAGATCTTCAGCTTCCTTGGCTACAGTCTCTGCTTTCCTTGCAAGAAATGTTCCTGCTGCACAAATGGCAGAGTGGTTCATCCCCTGTATCTCTTTTCTTCCCTGCTGAAACATTTTCTGCCTGTGGAGTTGGATGGTAGATTATTGGGTTAAAGGTAAAAGGGTTGAGGAGGATACAAACAGCACTGCATTGGTTTTATGGGAACATTTGCTGAATGTCAGTGTTATCACCTGTGCTGGTCTCAGTTGATTCCTTAGCTGAAGACACTAGCATAGCTAATCACTAGATTTTCTTCTGTTACTTAACAGAATATAGGAGGAAAAGGAGAGTATTTGTTTTCTGGATGAGCTTGAGGAGATTAAAAGACAAATACATAATTGCCTAGGGAGAGATTTTGTCTTCTTATTTCAGTCATTCTGGAGAGTGAAAGTAAAATGGATGTAGGATAATGATAGAGGGGTAGGGAAGAATAGAAGTTCTCTTAGATTAACATGCAGAGGAATTTGAGTGTGAGGAGTAGATGGCTATGTTGAGAAAAAGTAACAGACATGCTTCTCCAGCTACACCTCTTATCTATCTCCCCAGTGGCCCTCCTCCATAGCAAATGCATGATGCTCTTCTTTGGGTGTGTTTTCTAGCCAAACTTTGAGATGTTGTACAACCACGTGAAACAGCTGCTGTCAAATGAGCTCCTTCTGACACAGATGGAGAAGTGTGCTCTCATGGAGGCCCTTGTCCTCATCAGCAACCAGTTTAAGGACTATGAGCGGCAGAAAGCTTTCCTGGAGGAGCTCATGGCTCCTGTGGCTGGCTTATGGCTCTCCCCAGAGATGCAGAGGTATGGGCTATTCTTCTTTCTGTTGGTCATTTTTTCTCCAACTTTGAGCTGGAGGTGTTGAGGAGATAGTGTCGTGCCCAGTAAGGAAACACAGAAGCCATAGGAGGGTGGTGGGCTGCCTCTTGACCTCCTGTGCTGTGACCAGCTGTTGTGATAATAGTTATCCTACAATTCAGAAACTGCCAACAGACTAAATGCTGCTTGCTGAAAATTTCTGGGTAAGAGTTGCTTAAGGTAGTAAAGGAATATTCCCCAGTATGCTTAAAGCATTTGCAGAAAATGAGAAATAAAAAACATCCTTGCTCATCCCCAGGAGACAGTAGGAAGCTGAGTTCTTACTAAAGCTGAGATATCTTGCAACTCTGGGTAGCTGGGCATGCACAGGAGTTTTCCCAGCAGGGCTATTTTCATAAGAGATGTAAATCTTTTAGATCCCCACAGGCCAAGAGAACTGATAATGTTTGGAGAGTGTACACATCTCTGATGCTTTTTTATCATGTTCCCATGTATGGGAGGGAGTACTACCTAGGCTGCCCTGTATTTGTTAGATGTTTATTGCCAGTGCAAAGCTCTGCTTAAATTCCCTGGTACAATCAATAATCCCATTGTTCTCTTTTGCTGCTGCCAGAGTCCTCTCAGATCCTGAAGCCTTTATATCCTATGTGGGTGCAGACAACAAAATTGCTGATCCAGTCTTGGAAGATCCTAGTGGTCTGAACAGGTCTAGAGTGAGTATCATTACCAGGAGAGGTGTAATGGTTAGTGAAAGGAGACCTGCCTCCTTCCATCCCTATTTCTCTTGTGATTACACACAAAGTCTCTTGATCATGTACTTCTTTTGAGTGCAGATCAGTAAGTGTTTCAGATTGCAGAATGAAAGGCTGGCCTATGCTCTTTCAGCTACAGTAAAGAGCATATAGGTCATGCAAAACCACATTATTTATCAGAGTGAAGCACAGTTTCCTACTCTTTATTTAATAGAGTTTGGTTTTGGAGAAGCAGTTGATTTACATGATTTTTGGAAATATGGCACAGTGAATTTTGCTTTTTAAGCCAGGCCGTGTGGAAAACATCATGCTCTGACTGGAGCACAGAATATATCAGAGGAGATTTGTGCTGAGTTGTTAGTGTAAAATCTTCACTTGGACTGCAAACAGAATGCTGGCCTTAGATCTGTAGAAGACACTGAAATGCAGCCCATAGAGGTGTGCTCATAATTTGGGGCCTACACAGTTGTGTCATCTCAGATCCTGCATCTGTCCCAGCACATGAAGGACATCAGGAACTGATGGTCTAGACCCTTACTTTTAGCAGCCTGCCTGGCTGCTTGCATGCTCTTGAGAGGGTGTGCACTGGTGCTTTGTCTGATAGTGCATTCCTTGGCCATCCTGCCATGGCCAGGGCTCTCTGAAGGTGATGGAATACAGCATGATCCTTTGCTGCATTTTCCAGGCAGCAGACTCATCAGAGTTTGTTCCTATCACCGAGTTAGGCTAATGTATAACATTCCCTTTGAGATGGGATGATGATGTGTTTCTCTGAAAACCTGTTGATTCAGACTGTGATCTGACAAAGGAATGCTTTCTCCACATCTCTTGCTGCAGATAAGCTTTTGTGTGTACACCATTCTGGGAGTGGTGAAACGAGCTCGTTGGCCTGCTGCTACTGAGGAGGCAAAAGCTGGAGGATTCTTTTTGGGATACCTGCCCAGTGGAACTCCAATGTACCGCAATCCCTGCACTGAGCAGGTCCTGAAGCTTTTTGACAATTTACTTGCTCTCATAAGGTGGGTCAAGTTGACTTGAAGTCATTTATGTTGGCTGATAAACCTCTGAAAGCCAAACTGTGATGAATATGTGGAATGCTCAGAGCATTGTTTGCCCAGTGAAGCCAGTGGGAGTATGGGCTGGTGCCAGTGCCCAGGTACTGTTCCTGACTGTTCACAGTGGGGATGCAGTTGTTCAGTGCAAGTGTTTATGAAGATGCTTATGTCTTTTTGGCAAAGCTGGATCTTCTGCTATGGAGCTCCTGTTTTATTCTTTGCTGACTTCAGGTGCCTCTTCCCTGTATGTCTTCCTCAAGCCCTCTTTAATATGGATCACACAGGAGCATATGGAATCTGTAGCCACCTGTCAGCAGGCAGGAGCTACAGGGATATGAGGAAGGCTGCCTGGCAGGAAAGCTGCCTGTGTTGAGGATGCCTTCAGAGACATAGTTGCTGCCTGGGGATGGATGCTTCTCTTAAGTCTGTGCTGTTAGGCAGCTCTCTGTAGGGATAAGCAACATCCAGTGTTTCCCCTGTGCTTAGGTGGGACAGAGATATGGAAGTCCCTGCAGGCTGCCCTGGTTTCTGTGTCACCAGGTCTGCAAGTAGCAGTAGCATGGATCCTGCTGAGCAGCTGAACTGAGCATCACTCAGGCACCAGTGTGCTAACTAAGAGGGGGTTTCAGGCTGAGCAGGTGGGTCTGCTGCTCTCTGGATAGTGTGTGGCATTCTGCTGCTGTGTTAGCAGACAGAAGCAGTGAAACTGTTAAGCCACTGGGCCTTTGCCAGGGTGGTAAGTAGCTTAAAGGTAGGTCATGGGTGAGATCAAAGAACTGAGAAGAATGAGGTAGTCCAGGTAATGGAAAAATAAGGTAGTTTTGAATGGCATCTGATTGTGCCTACCCGTGTTTGTCTCTGTGTTGGTAGCTGTATTTAATGAATTATTTTGAGGTTGCTTTATTAATCACTGCTTGCAGTTTTCAGAGTAATGATTCTCCTGTCCTCTATGGTACCTCTTTTCATTTAGGTGTTTTCTGGCTTAAAATATTCCCTCCTGAATTTAATCCCAAAGTATGATTTTCAGCTGCCTTGGTGCATTTCTGCAGTCAGTAGCTGCATGACCTGATTGGTGCAGAGCCTTTATTGTGCTGGGATTTTCTCATGTTTTGTTACAAATTAAGTGCTCAGACTCAGCAAATGCTTTGCTTAGACAAAGGCTTTTTTGGAACTCCTGATGACGAGATGCTGACATTGCCAAAGCATTAATGCTGGTGAAAGAATTCTTGGATAGACATGGATACTGCAGGCATTTTCACTGTAGATAGCTCCAGCTTTGGGAAAAGATCCTTCAATCATGGACTGTCCTAAAGGACTCATCGTCTGGTTTACAAGCTGTTCTCTCTAGGCATCAGATACTCTTTCTAGCAGAGCTGTGACCATCACTGAAAATCCCCCAAGCCTTGCCATATCCTTTGCTTGTCTTTTCTGAAGCATAAATGCCTCTTGAAATTAGTTTTACTGTTTTCCTGTGGGGTGCCCAGGAGTGCTGATAAGTCTCAGCTGGAACATGCCTGGGGCCTATGTGATCATACATGAGGGCTGTTGGATGCCTTTTTAACTCCCATGGGGAGTGGGTGGTTGGCCATTTTCTCTCCATTCCCACTGGGAAGTTGCTAAAGTATTAAGAAAGCTTGCCCTGTAAGTGAACAGCTCCATGCCAACTCTCAGACTTAAGAAAATGCTTCAAGTACTCTGAAACCACTAAGGACCATGACCACATCTTCAGGATGTGACTGGTCTGTCCTGCTGGAGTTAGTGCAGTGGGATTTCAGGGTTCACCTTTGAATTCCACAGTCCCTGCATTTGCCCCACTGGCCTTCTGCCCAGCATGAGACAAAGCCAATGCTGGCATGGAGTGGGCAGGAGACATACAAGAGATTATTTTAGTAGCTAGGTTTCAGGGTAGCCTCAATCAGAAATGTACAGTTTTTTGAGTCAGTGGGGCAGCATTAACCAGTGTGGAAGCTGGGCTGTTCCCTGGCTCTTCTTGGCAAAACAGAATCAGCTTGTGTCCCGTTGAAGCCTGTTGCATGGTGTTAGATCCAGCCCAGAATGAGAGTGTGAGTTATTAAGAAGTCATTTGTGTAGCTCTTTTCTATGAAGTTCACATACTTGGCCTTCCTCATGTGCAGTGAGCAGGGAAGTATTTAACACTTGCAGAGAGAAACAGGATAGTTGCAGTTTTGAAGCTTTATGCAAATGCAGGCAAACATCACTGCATCAGGGTTACCAGAATTATGAATGTAGACCTTAAAACAAAAAACCCAATAATTAATACATGAGTGAAAGCTGAGGTGTGTCCACCCTCCCTTCCCCCAGCCATTCCCATGTACTACCTGCTTTGGGAAACTGCTCAAGGGGGAGATACTGAGTTGCCCTTGATCACCTCTAGCAGCAGGTACAGTGGCATTGCAGTTTTGGAGGAGGCTGCAGGATTTGAGCTGTGTGCAGCTGGCGACACCCAGAGTGGAGGTCTGAGGTCTCAAAGGAGAGAGGTAGGTGAGAGAGACACCCCTGCTGAGTCCAGCTCTGAGTGTCAGTACCCTGGCTAGGAGAGGGGACCCATTTTGGCCTGGATGGCAAGAACCAGGCAGCCATGGCTGAATTGTATCCCTTGCAGACAGCTGACAGTGGCCACTTCCTGTGATGCAGAATTGTTCCCAGCTGGATGTGTTGTCCAGTGGGCTCCAGAGGAGTAACATCTGATTGGACTGATGTTCTCACTGGAGTCCCTCCAATGCCAGCTGCCATTCTGGGGGCTGTGACCCATCCCTGAGGGGCAGCATGTGTATTTTGGAGCTGAAACAGCCCCTCCCTCTGCAGGGGCCTTAGGTGCAGAAGAGCTTTTGAGATGACAGAATCCATGTCTTGTCAGTTTTAAAAATACATTCTCTGATCCCTTTGGCCAACTTGTAAGTTGTTCCCAGCATCATCTGGAGAATTGCTGGGAGTTTTTACTGCCAGTGCTTGCAAGGGGTGGGATGAACTGAAATAAGTGGAAGGGGCAGCCAGGAGATTCAGGACATGAGGTGGAGTCATTCCATCTCTGTTGGGTCAGCTTCCCCAGTATTTTTGCAGGTGGGGAAGGGAGATCCCATGCACATGTGCATGGTCTCACCTTCCTCATCATCTGCCTCAGAAGTGCTGTCCACAAGCTGAAGGAGAGAATTCCACTGTCAAGGGCAAAAAGGAGTTGACTTCCATAAGTACAAACCAAGCACTCTTCTGTTTCAGGACTCACAACAACCTCTACATGCCAGAGATGGTTGCTAGGCTGGGGGATACATTTGCAAAGGCCTTGGACATGCTGGAAGTGGAGAAAAATGCTATTCTAGGTAAGAGGCTTCTCTTCAGGGAGGAATGTGTGGGCAGATTCTTGGAGATACTTGAGTTAGTGATCTGTCCATAACAGTGGAAGTGAAATAGGACTGGAGGACCAGCTTCTTCATAGTATTTGCAGCTCAGCTGTGATTTGAACTGGCTGAAACTAAGATGTTAAAGAGCTTACTGATCTCAGACACATTGATTTCTTCTGCATGCATTGAAGGGTACACTACCAAACTGCTTATCCAATCTGTGGGATTATGGTGGTCTCTGCAACATGGCATTTTCAGGCTGCAGAGGCTGGAGTGTGCTGTAATTGTCTGCCTTTGAGCAGAATTAGTGCTCAGAAGGAGCCCTGAGTGCTGGTGCAGAGACCTGAGCTGGAGGGCAGGAAGCAAGTTGTGCATTACTCTAGACAGTGTATTAGAAAGAGGCCTTTGGAACATTCTTAAAACAAGCTTGTGAACACAGAAGCCTTTCCAGCCAAGCAGAAGTGGCCTTGTGGATAAAGTGTGGATCATTACTTTGGAAATTGGGTTTTAATTTCAGGTTCTGACAGTGAAATATTTTGGGGAAGTTGCTTTGTCTTTCTTTCTCCATTTCCTATCTATAAAACGAGAACATGCTTCCTTTACCTGCTTTCTTTGACTTTAAAATCTCTGTCTGTGAGCCCCTGCACATAAAGCAGCAGGCCTTTGATCTCTGCTCTAAGCTTCTTTATATCATAATTCAACAGTAGTTTGTGTCCAGACAGAGAATATAAACCTAAAGAGATGAGCTACTGGAGGAGCTGCAGCAACTGTCAGCTTTGCTGCTGACTGGCTTCTGCTAGCTCAAGTCAGTTGTACTTCAGTGAAGTAAGGTAGCTACAATAACCTCAGTGGAAACACCTCTGCTCTGGGTGCAACCAGCCTGAACCTGGCTGACTTTCTGCCCCAGGGCTGCTACACCACTTCCTTTTTGGCTCTTGCCAAGAGCTTCCCTTGCTGCCATCAAGCTGGCTGGGGCCTGCCCAGCATGCTCTGAAGGTGCACCTTGCTCTCTCATTAACATAACTGAAGTTTATGCCTTTTCACAGGTCTTCCTCAGCCTTTGTTGGAGCTTTATGACTCTCCTGTTTACAAAACAGTCTTAGAAAGGATGCAGGGCTTCTTTTGTACCCTCTACGACAACTGGTAAGAGCCCCACATCTCTCAATCCAGCAATGCACAGTCACATCAGCAGGTTATTGTGGGGTCCTGACTTCCTTTTGAGTTAGACTTTTGATGTGAGCTGTGTCCTGTAATATCCAAGGACAGCTGCAGTTGTGGCCTGTGTTCAGTGGTTGTAACCTGCCACACAGACATGGAATGGTCTGGAAAAAGTACCTCAAAGCAATCATCTGCTTTTAGCTCTTCTGTAGTTAGGTAGTCAGATTGGAGTGTTTACATAATATCCTGATCTAGTTTGTCTCTTTTGCCACTTCTAATTATGTGTCAGGGTACATCAGCACTTGGAAGTACTTTGTAGTGCTTAAATGCTTAATTCATTGTTGGTCTGCAGGTATCCCAGAAAAAAAGATTGATACTGTGCTAAAATTCCTCTATAGTATTTGTTTAGGAATGTGTCGGCTGTGTAGTGTCAAGATGACAGTACCTGTAGCCTTGCAGATCAGAGACATGGTAGTTGTTATCTAGCAGACTTGTAACTAACATGTTTTTTGTTGAAGTTTTCACATCCTGGGAAATGCAGGCCCCTCCATGCAGCAGGATTTCTACACTGTTGAGGGTCTTGCCACCCAGCTCCTCAGCTCTGCTTTCAACAACCTCAACAACATTCCTGATTACAGACTGCGTCCCATGCTCCGTATCCTTCCATCTGTCTCAGGCCAGCTTGGGAGGCTCTGAAGGCATAAATTCAAACCCTGCATTGTTTTCAGTATGGCCAAGACAAAGAAGGGTGATTGAGGAGGTAAAGAAGCAGGAATACACCTGGTGTGGATGAGGTGTGAGCCTAGGAGGGCACGAGCAGAAAGAGCAGTCTGTGGGGTCAGAAAATGCAGAGGATTTGTGTGGTTCTGGAGGCACTGTGAGAGGTGAGCAGTGCCTTCTGAGGGGCAGGGGGGCTTGGATAATGAGGAGCTTGACATTTGGATGTGCTTCTCTGGGAGATCATGTGGGTTTCCCAACCTACTTTCCAGGGCTTGGACATTCAGTCTCACAGCTAGGAAATGGGTGCTAAGCACCCTCAACTTTCTCAGCTGAGCTGTCCAGGGAAAGAGCTGAATAACTGGTGTTCCTGCTGTATAGAGATGCCACTTGTTAATTCAGGGCTGTGAGAAGGTGGGCTTCCAGGTGTCTGTCCCTTGGCCTCCCAGTGGAATGGGCTGGCTTGGGCACTATGCTGCAGAGTCCCTAGCAGCTAGTCTTATGTGTTGGATCTCTTCCTTAACTGGTCTGTGCAGGTGTGTTTGTGAAGCCCTTGGTACTTTCCTGCCCCTCAGAATACTACGAAACCCTTGTCTGCCCCATGCTGGGACCACTCTTTACCTATCTGCACATGGTAAGAAAACAGCTTGTTCAGTGCCTGTTCCTTGACAGCTCTGACTCCCTGTAGCAGCTGGCAGCAACATGTGGGAATGTCTGTCTCTACAGAGCCAGCAGAGACAACGGCAGAGCCTTGATGCTTAGTGATTGTGATGATGTTTGGGGGGGGACTTTAAAGTGCATTGAACCCTGGCTGTTGCACAGCACCTCTTGCTGTGAGTTCAAACCTGTGGACATGAACCCCTCAACCTGCAGCCCTGAGACTTTTGGGGTTTGTTTATGCTTTTGGGTTTTTTTTCCTGTGTTCTCTCATTTTCATGACAGCTCATTCACATTCCATCACACTTGGTACCAGCTCTCCTGCCATTCAAAATGGGTCTTGGCATGAGAGCTGTGTTGAAAGCTCTTTGCTTCTGCCAGCAGCTATTGCTTGGGTCTCCTTGCATTGTGTCCAGATTTAATCTTCCCTTTTGTCTTGAACAGAGGTTGTCCCAGAAATGGCAGGTGATCAACCAGCGAAGCATGCTCTGGTAAGCTTCCACCCCTTGATACAAAGAGGGAAATGGGGAATGGGATGGAGGTTTGGTTTTCTATATGGCCCTTTGCCCAGAAACAACCCTGCCAGCAAGGGCTGGAAGACATCCTGGTGACTCATTCCCTGTGTTTGGGCAGAGGGGGTACTTGAAGACATTGGCTCCTGTCAAACTAAAACCTGTTCTCCTCAGTGAGGATGATGCTGCAGATGACAACCCCGAGTCTCAGGAGATGCTTGAGGAACAGCTGGTCAGGCTGCTGACTCGAGAAGTCATGGATCTCGCCAGTAAGTGAAATCAGGCTAGGTCTCCTGAGATATTTGGGAAGTTTTCCCTGGAGACAACAACAAGAATTCCCAATGTGCAGTAAAACTTAATTATAACTGTCAGTAGTATATAACAAAACCATGAGAAGGCAGATGTGAGACAGCCCTGCCAAAATCTTAGCTAAAACCTAGTAAGAGATAACTTAAAAACTTCAGAAGAGAGATTCTTCTTTTGTTAGCTTTTAGGGCTCCATGGTTTTGGCACCATTCCTGTAAGAATCTAGTCCTACGGGGAACTGGGTTCTGTGCTTTGGAACCCAGTATGGGACATGGATTTTTTGACAAGCTAAGTGTAGAGCAGTTTTGTTGCTGGAAATTGCATGTCTCTAAACAGATGTAAGGGAAGACTCCCTCCCCCAAAGCAGTCTCCCTTGTGTTCCCCTTCTCCAGCATCATTCTTGTGTCAGCATAGCTTTGTGCAGGGAGGCTGGGGAAATTGATTCCTCAGTGATTACAGATCTCAATCTTCTATCTCCTTTCTTGACTGGCCTTTTTTTGCTTTAAATCAGTGTTCTGGGGTTATGGGCTTCAGATGGTTTTGCACATATCTGGTTCTTAGTAGTAGGGAGCAACCACTGTGCAGCAGGTTCCATTGTGGGAAGGTGCTGTGGGTGGGGTGTTACAACCTTCCAGGAAGTGCAGTATTGAGCTTTTATACTGGGCTTTCTGATTCTTCAGATTCCCTGTAAGAGCTGGGGGAGCTTGAAGCAGCTGTGAGCCCATCAGAGTCTTTAGGATAATCTCTGCATGTTCTGCAGTAGCATCTTCCCTTTTCTGCTCATCTGACCTGCAACTGTTTTTGCAGCTGTTTGCTGTGTTTCTAAGAAAGGGGTTGAACAGAACACTACTGCTGCTGTAGATGGAGATGGTAAGTAAATGCCTACCTTTGCCTTTTCTGCCCTTGGCATACACAAATGCTGTTCCTTTCCTGTTTCTTAAGGGGGAGGCTGGGCTGATGCTGGAAGTTCTGTGTCAGGGGTATAGGTTTGGTAAAAAGCCTTCAGCTCTGTGCTGCCCAGCATGTTTGGGGGCCACAGAAAAACCTAGTCTAGCCTGGAAACTAACGTGCTGTAGGGTTCACTGGTGGCATATTGGAGCAGGTGGTTCTTAAGGTTCTGAGAAGTGGGCTGAGGAGCAGAAGGGGATGTGAACAGTTCCCCAAGAGGTGCAGGTAGCCAGGTGCATGTCCCTCCTGCCCCACAAAGGGTGGGTGCTTCTTGCTTGAAAAGAGATGTTCTGGGTAAGCCGTGCCAGGACACTGAGCTCCTGGCTCCCAGTTCTTGCAGCCTCCCTGAGTGCCCCTCAGCCCTTGGGAGGCTGTGTTCACAGTGCAGCCTTTGCTCTGCAGATGATGAGGCCATGGCCACAGAGGTGACTCCCCCTGCCAACGCAGAGCTCACCGAGCTTGGCAAGTGTCTGATGAAGCAAGAGGTAAGAAGCATGTGTTCTGACTGCCACCATCCTTTCTCTGTACTCTTTGTCACACTTGTCTGCTCTGCAGCCAGATACTGCTGCAGAGATCTAGGCTGCTGGAGTGTTCCCCATGTGGGAATCACCTCTTGGGAGCATGCATGGCTTTTAAGGGCCTTGCAGAAGCCACAAAGCAAATGGGAGTTGGGATCCAGTTATATAACAGAGCTACAGAGCTTTAGCCCTTCTGGGCATTCAGCCCCAGGGTGCTCCCTGGCTCTGCCTTCATCCTGGGCTCCAGTCTTTATGAGGAAGAACATCATCCAGCTTTTTTCCTTCTGTAAAATCTGCCTGAGGCGGTACAGGAGCCGTAGTGCTAATACCACCCATTATGCAGAGTAACTTTATCCCAATATTTCTGTACTCTGCTGTGGGTGCCTCAGAAGTTCTTGTTGAAGCTTTTGCAGTGACTTGAGAGTAGCAGCTGAGGGGAGTCCATGAGTGCCCCAGGGTCTTTCCCAGGGAGATGAAGGGAGCAGGTTAACTCAACACTGGTCCCTTATGGTTATGATGGTGAACACCTTCTGCTGAAACAACAGTAAGATGCAGGATTCTCAGAAGCTCCTGCAGATTCTCTGGATTTCTTCTTGGCTCTCATCAAGTTTGAATGCTGGAAGTTCCTCTGACTGGTTTTTCCTCTCTGACTCCTTTTCAGGATGTTTGCACAGCAGTGCTGATCACTGCCTACACATCCCTGTCCTGGAAGGACACCTTGTCCTGCCAAAGAACCACAACACAGCTTTGCTGGCCGCTGCTCAAACAGGTACCTGTGGGAGGAAGAAGGGATTAATCCTGGCAGGGTTGGAAGAGAAGCTCTGAATGTTGTGAGAAGCATGGCTGCTTCCCCCTGGTCACCTTCTCCATCAGGAGGAGAAGCTGTTGCAGAAAGGTGGTTATGTACCAGTATGTTGCTTCAGTGCTGACACTGCTTCTTCCCCAGGTGCTTCCAGGAAACCTCCTTCCCGATGCTGTGTCCTGGTTTTTCACAAGTGTGCTGAAGGGCTTACAGGTGCATGGGCAGCACGATGGCTGCATGGCAGCTCTTGTCCACCTGGCTTTCCAGATCTACGAGGCCTTGGTGAGAAATTCTGTTCTTCCTCCAGATGTGAGGTTGAGGAATGTGAGGGGAATGGTGAAAACTAATCCCATGCCCAGTGGGTAGGGGCCCAGGAGTTAATGGCCCCCAAGGAGGGCAAGGCTGTTGCTCTAGCAGAGCTGTGTTAATGGTACTTCTCCATGCAGCGCCCTCGCTATGGGGAGCTGAAGGCAGTGATGGAGCAGATCCCAGACATCCAGCTGGACTCTTTGGAGCAGTTTGATTCAAAGCTTCTCAACCCAACACTGCAGAAGGTGACAGACAAGCGCCGGAAGGATCACTTCAAGCGCCTCATCTCAGGTTGCATTGGGGTAAGTGATATCCTGGAGGACTGCTGCAGAAGTGATGGGGTGGCCAGCCTGCCTCCTTTCACCAACCACCCCCTTCCCAGCCAGGAGGCTGTTGCAGCATGTTCTTAGTGTTTGTTCTGCCTCTCTTCATCCTGGAGCTCCAGCAGACTGAGCAGCCCCTCTGGCAGTGGCCTCTTACTGAGAGCAGTGGGTACTGTGCATAAGAGTGCACGGGGAAATAGGATGTTGAAATGTTTGACTGAAGCTGCTAGGTGGGCATTGGACTTCACTGAGTATGGTGGTGGTAGAGCCTTTGACTTGGAGTTAGAAGCTGGGGAGCTGGTATTCTAAGGGTTACCTCAGTGCCCTGGTGCTGGGAAAAGGCCAGGCCTGAAATTCCTCCAAATGCAAGCACAGGATCCAAGCCTAGGGATTGCTCTGGACCTGGGGTCTGCCTCTGATGTGCCCTTGAGCTGACTGGGGGTATGAGGACAGTAGTGACTGATGCCTGCCTGTCTGTCCTCTGCAGAAGCCCATCGGGGAGCAGTTCCGCAAGGAGGTTCACATCCGGAACCTTCCATCTCTCTTCAAAAAGGTGAAGCCATCACTGGAGACAGATGTGCTAGAAAACGAGGATGGAGAGGGCTTCAATGTACTCTTTGAACCCTGAGCCTGGGATGCTGCAGCCATCTCCTCCCCTACTTTATAATTTGTCTCTCCTCATAGTAAGCACATTAGATTCTCCTCGTCACCGCCTCCACAAGCATTCATCTGAGTAAAGCCCCTTATGGGTCCTGTCCCCTTCTCTTCCATACCCTGGGATGGGGCCCTCGGTGGCATTTCAACCAGTCAATATTAAGCTCTTCCCCTGACTCCTTCCCCTCCATTGGATGAGCATCTTTAGACCTCTGCTTCTCTGCAAGGTGGGAGCTGAGTCCATAGACCTCTTTAGGGTAAAGCCTGATTATCTTGTAGCCTCGGGTCACTCTTGCTCCACCTCTTCATCCCTTGGGGTTTAGGATAAATGCAAAAGGCAGAGTAGTGTGCCATGTGAAAAGGGGCTACCCTAATCTTCCTCTGGGTGCTAGTAGCCAGGCTTTGTGGGGAACACATCGGACACTCCTGTCGTGCTTATCAGCACTTCACTTGTCCCTAGTGGACAAGACTGGAATTCTGCTGAATCCATTTCCCTCCAGGATGCTGAGCCTTGGGCTGAGGGCTGTGTGCCAGGAAGCCTAGCAGTGCTCCAGGATCTCCTGTGAGATCAGCCTTTCTAAGGTGCAGCTGCTCTCTAGAAAGAGGCAGACACTGTCATATATATACATATGTATGTATAGATACAATCATACAGCTTGTTCTACCCAGAGCCAAATGGAAGGCTTTTACTTTGTGCCAGCCTTTCTTGGACATCTCTCAGGGGGAGCAGGACATATTTTTTTTCTTAATTTTTTTTTTTCCACTTTACCACACCCTGTAGACTAAAACTTGGCCAGCGCAGGGTAAATAAAATCTGGACCAATACCTGAAGCACCTGCAATCCAAAAGGGATCTCCTTGCCCTGTTGCAATGGAGGTGATAGTAGCCCCTGTTTTTACCCAGTCTGGTACTTCTCAGAGAATTGCATGGTGGGGCAGGAGAGGTGGGCTTTATACTGCAGTTTACAGGGGGGAGCCAGGTCAGAAACTGGGTTTTAGATGTGGTGGGACTCTTATGAAGCCACTCCAGTCTGCAAAGCTGGTTCTTCTTACATGACAAATACTACACAATCTATCCTAGAGTTGGCACAGGAGCTGGGAGGGTCTGTCCAGAGTTAGCTGGCAGTTTTGCCATCCAGGAGATAGAACAAGTCATAAACTGTGGTAGGTGGAGAAGTGGTAGCTCCACATGGACAGACTGGACAAAAAGGCTGGGGTTGGGAGGTGTGGGAGTGCAGATAGGAAGAGCAGGCCTTGGGCATCCACTCACCCTCCTGCCCCTGCTGTTCCACCAGCACCCTCCACTTTCTTCCTAGCCTCAAACTTTTTTAACCTCTGAGCTAACATGGCTCCTGGCTCTAGCAAAGACTGGGTGTATTTATTGTGTTGTGGTATTTTTAACATTCTGTGACTTCATGCTAGACACAAGGGGTTTTTGTAAAATGGATTTTAAACCTTTTTTGTAGGAATGTTTAAATCCGAAGCTGTCTCTGAACTGGTTGTGTTACACCTGAATGTCAGTAAAGCTATTCCAGTTTCATACATATGGTGTCATGTTTCATTTTTCTATTTTTATTATTTTATCTGTTTCAGTAAGATCTGAGGCCTCTGGTCTGGCCAGACTGCCTGCCTGGAGATTTCTCAGCATTCCTTGTTCCAGCTACTAAAAAGGGGGCACCTTTGCTGGTGGTCAATATACTATCAGGGAGGGCATGAACCATTGCAGACTATATAGCTGAATTAGGTGAGGGGGGAAATTGCATTTTTGAAGTATTTATTTGTCACTCACTGCTAGTTTATTTTAATTCTAGGTCCCAGCTTACAGCTTGAGGGTATGTGTTGTCAAAGCAGAACTCTTAGGCTCTTTGAGGGTCTGTCCCATAAGCATGTGCATCAATTGGATGGATGGATGGATGGATGGATGGATGGATGGATGGATGGATGGATGGATGGATGGATGGCCCTTAGCCTGTCACTACAGACCCTGATAAAGTCCTTTTCCATGTCCCCTTTGTTTAGTGAAAGGCCAGAGCTTTCTTGTTCTCCAGGCTGAACAATCCCAGCTCTCAGTTTCTTCATAGGAGAGGTTCTTCCAGTCCTCTGACAGTAACAACCTTTTCTCTACCATATTAATTATCCCAGAGCTGGTCTGGGACACCTGCAAAACAGCCATGCTCTGATACCAACTCGTTAAACCTCACTGACTTGCTATGAAGTGCTTCACTACCCTGCCCTTTCAGTCCTCCTCTCTGACTGCATACCACCTAAAATAAATCAATAAATGCTGTTACTCATCTTTAGACCTGCTGCCACCTTCTCCACATATTATAGTTTCACAATTGTGAATGGCACAGGAGACAGCTTTTTTTAAAAAAAAAAAGCCTTTATTTTAGTGCATCTCCTTACTGCGGCTCATTGCCAACAGAAAAATCCAGAGAGTCCTTGGACTCTCAGCAAGCCCCTATCAAGCCTTCTGCCTGTGGAAGAGGAATCTCTCCTAGAGGCAGGTACAGGAAGCCCAGAGCAGCAGTGCAAGTTTCTCTTTCCCAGCTACAGCCTGGTCACTCCATAGACACAGAGTCCAGCTCATTGAGGAAGCGCTGACACTTTCCCATCAGGATCTTGATGGCTTCACTCACCAGCACGTCTGGAGGCAAGATACCTGTCGACTCCACTGAAACTGCAGAGACACAGACACAAGTCAGCACAGCAGCCACGAGGCAGGCTCAGCCTCCATGCACCTGGTCCCATGCTTCAGTCCCTCACCCTTCCCTTACACCTCCTGCAACAAGTCAGATCTTCACAGCCAGTGAAGCAGCTACCTGTGCCTCCAGGAAGCACCAACAGATTCAAACCCAAAGCAAGCAGTTACCCACTGCACTCTATAGATGCTGAGGGTGGGAAGAGGCAGAAACACATGCTGGCCAGTCAATGCTTGTTGACACAAACCATGTCAGGACTGTGTGGAAAATGGAACACTTACAGATGTAATGGTTCCGGACTCTTGCCAGGCGCACGAGGTTTTTCAGACCCTCATGTCGGAAAACTTCTCTGCTGAAAGTGTCCAGGCGTGCATTGGCTACTCTGGCCACCTTTTTTCCTAGGGGGAAGATGAAACTGTTCTCCAGGATTGCAGAAGGTGGGTGCCTTATGGTCACAGCACATGCTTACCTGAAACAGGCACACCCCCCTCACCAAAGGCAGGGAAGAACCAATATAAAGAATTGGCATGTATTCAATAGCAAACTACAACTGGGCTTTGGAAAAACCCAAACATAAAGCCTATGTGCACCCCTGGAAGGGCACAAGAAGCCTTCACACTCAGCTGCTGGAAAGAGCAACTCACCACCCAGTGTCACAACTGAACAGCACTGGAAGCTGCAGTCAGCAGCTGCAGAGCTCTGTGGACAGATATCCAATGTATTTCAGGGACATCCCTGTTCATTATCCAACACATCTGCATGTGGCAGACACTCATCCATAAAACCAGGCTCAGAAGAGCATGAACCATTTATCAGCAAGGCAACATCACAATGTGGTTTTGTCTCTGCAAAGTTTGGTTCTAACCTCCAACCAGCCTCTACTAAAGCCTGCAAGGAACAAGGCACTTAGCACAGGAAAAAAAAGTACCATTGATATTCTGGATCTCAATGACCCCAGGGGAAAAGCACTTCTGCAACGTCTCAGCTGCCTCATCCTCAATAGGCTGCAGGAGAGTAATGTCAGGAAGCAGTCGATAACTGGCTGTGGCCACAGGAGAAAACTTGGCATGATCCTTACCTGTGCGAAGAGTTAAGAGTCAAGGATGAGAGCAGGCCTCAGAGAACAAGGGTGCTGGGGCCTAAAGTTCCAGGGGAAAGCCAGTTCTCCAGCCTTCCCCATCACACCACAGTGCCCTAGTCCAAGCACTCACATTGCATCCTGCTGCCCCACCACTCACCTATCCCCTTGACACAGTGCATAAGCACATCTATCTCCTGTCCGGGTCGCAGCAGCGCAATGAGGATGTCGTCGTGAACAGGGCGGAAGTCAGCATCGGGAAAAAGGTCTGTCTGATTCCCCAAGGGCACCCATGTCATGTGTTTACTGTACACTGCAAAGAGAAGCCACAAGCATCAGCCAGCTGCTGCCTCAGAGGAGGTCACTCACCTGTACATGACTGGAGGTAGCAAAAAGTAAGTTTAGCAGAATGGAATCAACTCTCCCTGTGAGCACATAGAGCTGAGAAAACAGCCCAAGTTCTGTCTCCCAAGTCCAAAAAGCAAAAACAGCACCTATTTTTAGGAGAGATCTCACCTTTATGATTGAAATACAGTTCATCAGGATCAGATGATTCCTTGGAAGCCTGAGGGTTTCGTTTGCATTTGATTTTCAGCTGAAACTGCAGAGTATCAATTTCAGTGCCTTCCTGATCTCCTGGGAAGAAGCATATGAAATCACACTTCTGCTCAGTTTACAGGACCCTGATTTCCTTCTTTGAGAGAAACCCTCAATATTCCCATTCTATCCAAGACTCTCACCTTGGTTTCTGTACTCAAAGAGCCGAGGGTCAGCTCGGATAGGGATGAGGCCCAACCGATGAGCCAGAATTTCATCCTGCACAATGGATGTGTTGTTGTACACAAAGACCTTCTCTACAGCCATCGTTGGCACCTCACGGAGACAAGAGATCGAGTCAGCCTAAGACAACAGTTGAACTACATGCCAAGAGATTATCCAGCTCAACTGTCCCTCCTCTCACAAATAACTGCCATGCAGACTATTCTGAGTGGTACTTCTGCCAAATTCGGTTATGCAATATATCCTTACACCCCATTACTCCCATCCCCATTTTTTTTAACAATCAATCACAAGAGGTGAAGGGCAGGAGAAAGGACTTTGGGGCAACCTCAGCCTTTTAGTACTTGGCAGCATTATGTGGCTTCTGTTGGGTTGGCAACACAGCTGTGTGGAAAAGGCTGACCCACAGACACTACCAACAGCACCCTAGGACCAGCAGCAGTAACGCCCATGCTGCTGAAGCGCCAATTCCCTCTGGGCTCCTGGCACTGGTGCAGAACGAACGTGCGCTTCTGCTCCAAACCCCGCTGCCTGTCAAGCGAGCCTTAGGCCGGCACCCCCAGGCTGAGCACCGGTACCTCGGCGAGGAGGATGCGGCGGAAGGCGTTGGCGATGGCGGCGTCGATGCCCACCATGTCGAACTCCAGGGTGTCCTCTTCCTCACGGATCACGTCCACGCGGAACGCCTGCGGGAGCCACGCACCGCGGTCACGCCGGCCGCGGGGAACGACCCCGCACACCCAGAGACATCCCCGGCCGCGGGGAATGACCCCGCACACCCAGAGACATCCCCGGCC
>VXBS01001264.1:0-14870 GCA_013400255.1 Sitta europaea | reverse complement strand
TGCCCGCTCCCTTCTCTCCGCAGATGTGGCAGGCGGGGAAGAGACAAGCCTCCAGGGCTTTCAGCCTCTACGCCAACATCGACATCCTCCGGCCCTACTTCGATGTGGAGCCCGTCCAAGTGCGAGCCAGGTGGGCAGGGGGGCAGTCTGCTGCCGGCCCTGCAGGGACACTCCCGGGTGCACAAGCACACTGTGCGCTGTCCCGCTCGTCTTAGTGAGGCCCCGTGGTCGGGCTGCGGCCCTGGCCCCTGGCACTGCTGCTCAGGGCAGGAGAAGGGGCTCTCTTAGTACCTGGCTGCATTACATGGCTTCTGTTTCGTTTGCAACACCGTTGTGTCCAACAAGGCAATGTTTTGTGAGCCTTTATGAGAAAAGTTACCTTTCCTTTCTGCTGTTCTGTCAACAATCTCTCATCCCTGAGTGGATCCCTAAATATTTTCATTTAATCTGCCCCTTCTCAGCATAGTTAACCCACTGGCTGTAAGGTTTTCCTTTTTTAGTGACCTTGACTCACCCTTTAGAAGGAATCCTCTGTCCCTCAAGGCCTGTCAACACAATAGCAAACACTGGTAATAGGTATATGGGTTCATTTACTTATGAAGCATTTTGTTAACTATCCTGTTGTTCTTCCTGCTCCTGTTGTCATTCCCTGCTTTCCTGTGATGCAGACTGCTGGAGTCCATGATTCCTGTGAAGATGATTAATTTCCCACAGGTGAGTTCCCTTTTGCTGAATCAGACTCTGTGGCCAAGTGACTGTCACACAGACACCTTGTAAAACTGTAATAATTCATGTTATTAAAGACTGAGTCTGTTAGGTGTTCTTCTCCCTGAAAATGTTGGTGGCTCCTTTCCATGGTTGTTCCAAATCTGAGTGTGCTGTCACCTAACTTCAGGTGATAACCTAGGTCATAAACTCCATCCAGTGCACTTCTCACATTGCCTGTGGTGGGGACCCTGATATTCAGGAGTTCTAACCAAACTTTCCCTCACCTGTCTCCTCCTGTAGAAGATTGCAGGCGAGCTGTATGGACCCCTCATGCTGGTTTTCACACTGGTGGCCATTCTTTTGCATGGAATGAAGACCTCAGACACCATCATTGTATGTCAAGTTTCAGTGATAAGTGGTTTGACTGGGCTCTGGCCTGCTGTAGTGATGCTAGAAGAGGAAATCTCTTCTATAACTGAATAAGCATCTTGCTAAAAAGCAGATTGAGTTGAGGATGTTGGTTTGGGATGGGAGGAAGGATGTACCAGAAAGTCTTGACACTCAGCTGCTGGGAGAGCTTGGGGTGTAGATCCCCTGGCCCCCTGAATGCTGCTGGCCAGCTATTTGATAATGCCTGCAAAGGATCTGGGACTCTCAGGGGTTAGTTTGGGTGCTGGCAGGGCACTCCTTTGAGTCCTCCTCCTCCTGACACTGTCTCCACAGAGGGAAGGCACACTGATGGGCACAGCCATCGGCACCTGCTTCGGTTACTGGCTGGGCGTCTCATCTTTCATGTATTTCCTGGCATATCTGTGCAATGCCCAAATCACCATGGTGCAGATGCTGTCACTGTTGGTATGTACTCATGGAGCTTGCCCTGTGATGAACATTGGCTGCATGGTGTCCCAAACAAGCTTTTCCCAAAGAACAGGAGAAGTCTTTGTAAACTGCAGGTCCCAGGTAACTGCGTTGGGACAACCTGGAATTCCAGGATGTTCTTCTGACCTGCCCCATCCCAGGCACAGCAATAGTAAAAAGAGGCACTTCCTTCATGCAGATCTCCTGCTTTACACTTCCTGATTTGAGAATCTGGTGGTAAAAAGCCAGGAGACTCCAATTTCTCTGGGATTGGAGGATCTTTCCTCTGTTTCCCACGTTGTCACAATCTCTGACATGCCTGTGAATTCTTCAGACAAATTATCTGTGTGTGAGCTGCTGTTGAAGGTTTTCTGGTTGGCTGTCTGGCAGTGGATGAGTGGTTTGTGAGGCTTTGCCATGGTGAAGTGTTGCAGGAATTGGCTGTTCATGCTCTTGCTCAGTGGCTCTTTGTGTGGGACTGGTGCTTGTAACATGGATGTTTTTGTTTTGTCAGGGCTACGGTCTTTTTGGACACTGCATCACTCTCTTTGTCACCTATAATATCCACTTCCACTCCCTCTTCTATATCTTCTGGTTGGTTGTTGGTGGACTCTCTACACTACGAATGGTAAGGGACAGGCAGCCTAGGGTCCTCCTCTTCCTGGGACAAAAAAAGGGAGGGAAGTGTTGTTTGCTTTCTGTTCCTTGGCCTGGTGGTTCAGTTCATAGTCAGTTGAACTACTGTGGAGAAAATTTTGCTCCTGCATAATTTGACCACTGGTGTATGGAGATGCTACTTGGATTAATATCCTCACACATTCTAACATCTGCAGGAAGTTCATTTACTCCCTTACAGCCCTTGCTGCTGTGCAGAGCCATGGCTGAGCATCCTGCATCCTCTTGGCAAGACTGGGCAAGGTTCATTTACACAAAAAAGTGTCCAATTACTTTAAATTTGTTGGTGAAAACTGCAAAAAAGACTCAGTGCAGCGTTTCTGCAGATTCTCACTGTTTGGCCTGTTCCTCTGTGTGTTCCTGAGTGGAGTGCCAGAGGCTCAGGCAGCAGCTGCCTTGTCTCTGATCACCCCTCTCTCCTAGGTTGCAGTGTTGGTGTCACGAACAGTGGGACATACCCAGCGGCTCATCCTGTGTGGGACTCTGGCTGCTCTGCATATGCTCTTCCTCCTCTATCTGCACTTTGCTTATCACAAGGTGGTAGAAGGTAAGCAAGGGAGATAGAAAGACATCCTGTTAGATCTGGGGGAAGAAAAGTTGGCTTTTCTCTCTCTGAGAAAAAGGATGGTCAGTTTGAAGCTGTCCTTTGGGCATCTGTGCCAGTTTCCAACTCTAAAATGACTGCCACTAGCTTTTTTAGAAGAAGCTGTTCAAGTAGGGCAGCACATGAACATTGGGGTAGTTACTGTGCACTGAGTTTTAGCACTTAAGACCCAATTTGTGAGGCAAGACCCTTACTATTTCCCCCCAAGTGAAGTGTAACAGCACTGACTGTTCTTGCATGCAGATATCCACCCCTTTCCTGAATATTGTTGAAGTCAGGTTGCTTTTCTCTGAGCAGGAAATGTGTCATAAGTGTTATTCCTTCTTTGTTTAACATCTTTTTTTGTCTTGTCTTGTATAGCACAGATAGCAGAAGCTGTATCTTCCCCAGCTGGTACTGTTAACCAGGCCATGCATGTTCAGGTCCTCCTTCCATGTCTCTTCTTGTTTTCTCCTAACAGTCTCAACATCCTTAAAAAAAAAACAAAACCAAAACTCTTCTCCCACCCCATCTCTAGAGAGTTTCCAGATCCCTAAATAAGCAATTCTGCAAGTCTCTTCTATGAGTTTAGGCAGCCAGACCCATTTGTGATATTTCTGATGACTCTGCATAATTAGGGGTTATACATAACATTACCAGTCCTTTTAGATACAAATCTTATGGCAAAGGTTCTGATCTGCAGCTTTTTGGCAGATGGAATAGAATAAAATATACTCCAAGCAATTTTCCTCAAGGCACTCCAAAAGAGTGATTATCAGTCTTAAGAGGGTAATTGACAGAGACTTGAGGACATTTGCATTGGTCTCTGTATTTCCTGCCAAGCATGGTCTGTTTGCATTGCAGTGACAAAAATTCCACATTGCAGCACAGCTGCAGCTCCTAATGTGGGTCTGCAAGTGTATCTCAGGTTGAGAGTCTTGGTCTAAGAGTTGGGATGAAGCAGAAACAGGATTTTTTTTCTATCAATTTCAAGCAAGAAGAAAGGTGCCATCTGCTCTCATCTGAACTAACTCTTGCCTCTCTCCCCTTTTTCCTGTTCTGCAGGTATCCTGGACACGTTGGAAGGACCCAACATGCCACCCTTTCAGAGAGTTGCCCGAGACATTCCAGTTATTTCCAATGCTGTATTGAACACAACAGCCAAAACCATTGCATTGACCCTGTAGTTTTACAGACTTGGACTTGCCTCCTTCACTACTTTTGGGGTTGCATAGGGCCACAGTAAGCTGCTGCCTCTTAGGAACAGGATGGATCAGCAAGAAGACAGCTTGGTTTTGTTTTCCTGGGCCTGTCCTCTGCGTTACGGTTGGGGCAGCTGGGTGGACTCAGCAGAGGTGAGTCACACCTCAGTGACTCAGAAGAGCTGCACTCTTCCCCCATCCAGGTCTGGGCTGTCTTTGAGTAGAGTGGTTCTGTTGCCTGCATGTTTAGCTGGGATTTCCCAGCACAGTTTGTTCCTTAGCCCTCTTTCCGCTTGCTGATGTAAGTCCAGGAGTATCTGCCCTGTTCCTGTCCTGAAGAGGGAAGAATTAAATTTGATGTTGGTGCTGAGTGATGTCTTATGCTTGAGCCTGCTTGTCTAATGGGAGCGTGGTGTTTGGGTCTCTGCACCTTCATCTGTCCTGTCCTGGACTCAAAGCAGGATTCTTTGCAACTTTCTGCTGTCCTTCTTCAGATGTTCTGTGATACATGTCCTGTTTTGGGCACCTTTTTCAAAGACATAGTAGTTCAAAAGGCACAGGAACTTCACTTTCTCTCATGATTTTCTGGAACCAGCACAGTGTTTAACCACACTTTCTTGTCATGTTCCATATTGATCCCTCTCTCTTCACTTGGTCCAAGCTGCTGTGTCACCTCACCATCCCTTCTGCTCTGTATGTCAGAAATGTATCTGTCCCCATGTTTTCACTGTGCCTTTTGTTCCTGCCACAAATGTTGCTCTGTGGGACATGCAGGGCAGCATGTTTGTGCATGGTCTTCAGTGGATATTTCTACTAGGTGGCCAGCTCAGCCCACCCTTGTGCTGCTGGCCTTCATGTCTCCCAGCCGTGGGACTGTCACCTCTGGGCAGGAGTGGCATTCTGTTCCCCAGATGCCCATTCTGCTGTGTCCTGCCTAGCTTTTCAAGCTGAGTCCTTTTTGAAAGGACTCCTGGGGCCTTGAGGGTCTCTAGCAAGCTTTTCTGTGGTGTTTCCATTTAACAAAGGAAGAAATAGCAGAGTTTGTAATGGAAATAGAGTTGGCATGATAATCTCCAGTGTATTGATGCAGGAAAGCTCCAGTAAGGATGGGTGAGCAGAGCAGCCCCACTCTAAGCTTACCTGCACTGCAGTAACTCACAGCTGAGTAGTTCAGCCTTTCCTCACTGCTAACTTCTACTGGTCTGCAAGTAGAAGCTGTTAGCATCTTTTCTCTCCCTGTAGTTCTGGATGTCTGGGGGAGAGGAGCCACCCCTCAGAGAAGCTCATCTTTAAACTCAGGCAGAAAAAAGAACAGGATATTGCCCTTCCTTGGTGTGCCCACAAGTGCACAAGGCAGTATGTGAGAACTGCAGTCTTCAGTCCCTTGTTTGTATTAATGGGAGAGGATGCAGCTGTAGTGGCATTCAGACAAGTGCCAAGGTGCAGTGAAAGAGAGGAAGATAGTGCCAGCCACTGTAATCAGGTTGGTCATCTGCTTCAGTTGAAAAAAATGTCACTGAACAGGACTTGATTATTTTCAGTCACAGACCTACTTTCTACTATTTGCTTATTTCCACATTCATAATGTTCCCCTTTCAAGAGCAAAAAGCTTCTCTGCTAACAATCACATGTGTAACAGACAGGTTTTCTCACTCTCTTCTCCCCTCCTGACCCCCTTCCTTGGGAAACATTTTGGATGAAGATCAGCACTCAGAACAAGCTACTTGGGGGAATTGTTAATTATTTTGGCTAGTAGTCTCATGGGGATTTTTGGACCAGTTGAACCACTTTAAGCTCCCAGAATTTCTATCACTTCAAAACTTGACAGAATGGAAGAGATAGGTTGTAGTGCTGCTTCTGGTATTTCCCTCTTTATATATTCATGGGAGGTTTGTTTCTAATTCCAAATTCTTGCCCTGGCAGCCTAGAATGGATCTGTTGGTGCAAACTCTGGAAGTACTGGCAGGGGGAAAGGAAAAGAGAAAGAGACAATTGTCACTGGAGTAAGTTCAGCTGAGAAGAAAAAAAAAATCACTCTGCACCAGACCTGTACCATTGCTGCTCTATGACAAAATTGGAGAGCAGCTGTGCTCCCTCCTGCTCTGAGCCACCCAGCTGAACCAGAGGGGTGAAGCTGTGCCCTGTGTTTTCAGTCAAAGCACAGAGCAGAGGAGTGAGCAAACTCCTCATGCTTCCCCTGAGCAGCTTGTGTGTTGTGTCAGCTGGGGACATGATCAGGGTGACAACCAACCACCCTCTTGGAACCTGTGGGGTTGCTCTGCTCCAGTTCTTCAGCCCTGATTAATTCTCTCTGCAGCAGCAGCTGGAAGCTGAACTGTTCTTTACTGCCAGAAATTCAGTACTCTGCTGAGAGCTTCAGCATTGCCTTTCACTGACAGAGGAGGACACGTTTTTTCAGGGAAGTGCACGCAAGCTGCAGTTCCAGGGAGCATGCTGAGCATGCAGGCTTGATAAAGTCCTTGTGGGAGGGCATTTCTATGCTTACTCAAGTCCTCTAGTTATCAGAACAAGCCTTACAACCGTATCATGCAACACTATCTCTGCCTTTGTTTTTCCTGCCCCAGCTCTCGCAGCAAATCTCAAATAATTTTCTCCCTTGCAGCAAATCTGAAATAACCCACTCATCATTTTCCCCTTTTGAGTAAAGGTAGCTCTGTTAAGCCCCTCTTTATTAAATATGGAACAAATATGTAAAGCTGCTAGATTAGAAAGAGCAAGGTGTATATTAAAGCCAAAAATAAATATTAAAGCATCTATGCCCTCCTCCTCTCCTATGTAGCCCAACTCTTACAGTCTGTCCTTGTTGCACTAATGGTCACCTTAGTTGTGATTTTAGTTACAGATAGGCTCTTTTTTCTCCCATTGTTTCCTTTCATGTGTCTACTCTCACTGTATTTGTAGTTGTTTTTCTCTGTTTATATGTTAACTCTCAATGGCATCACTCTTTCTGCCCCCAGGAGGTAAACAATAAATGACCTTCTTCATATCTGCTGGGTAACTGCACATGACAAGGCAGAAATACCTAGTTCTACACAAAATAGCATTGTCAAGTTCCCTCTGCATAGCCCTGCATCAGGTTTGGTGAGCCAAAGCTTTGGACCATTAGCTCCTGTGCCACTTTTTTCAATGAACTGAGCATAAAGTAGGTGGGATACTTGTCTCCTAAATGTGCTCTGACTCCTGACAACAGGCAGTGAAGAGGCACTAGGGCATCTTCATCAATGTTTTGGGACTGCTGCTGTCAGTGGAAGTGGGACATGTCCCAAGGGCTCTCCTCCAAGCACCTCTCTAATTATAGACTGTTTAAAAAAGCATGGGTTGAGTAGTGCCTGGAGGTAATTGAGAGGTGAGTCTGAGCGTAGCCTGCTAGTTGACCTGCATGCAGTAGCAGCAGCAGCTGGAATTCTCTTGGCTACCCTCTGCCTGTAACTCTGAAATCCAGTCTTGTGTCCCTCACCATCCTGCAATATGTAGGATCCCATTCTCACCTGGGTGTTCTAATGTGACCTTAGAGATGAGCTGCTCCTTTTCTGAAAGCTACAATACCATAGCTGTACCACAGCTGGATGCTTGCAGCTGCTGCTCATATTGCAGTCCAGATGAGTTGTGAGGCCAGTGATCTGTTCTTGGTGTTATCTTGCAGGAACAGTATCAAGGTCATGCATCTCTGTGCAACAGGGAAAGAAAGAGGGGGTGTGGGCACTCCAGAGACCAGCGGTGGATTATTCAAAGGGCATGGTGATAACCACGTTGGGAGTTTAAGCCAGAGTCTTAAACCTGCTGCTCCGCTTACCTCATTCAGGACCTAACACACACCCTCAGCTCAAGTGGTGTGCTCCTCCGTTTCCATTGAGAAGTGCTCCATTTCCCCCTCCACACCCTGTTTTTCTCATCACTTTCCATCCCCTCTCCTGGGCCCTGGCCTGCAAACCAAGCAAGAGGAGCCTGCTTTTGTCCCAGAGTTACCCACTGGGCTGGAATTCACTTGAGCACTGCTATATGCAGCAGCCAGATTAGTTACGTGCAGAAAGCTGCCTACTTAGGCGGTTTAACCTAATTTCCACATCACTGCCTTCCTTTTTCGGCTCAGTGAAGTTGAAAACACAGGGCCCCTGCTTCCTATTTCTCTCCAAGAACAGGATTACTCAACGGGGAGAGAGGGGACAAATCCCTGTGATCCACACCTGTGAATGAGCAGGAGGAGGGATGTGCACGAATACCTCAGGTCAGGCTGAGGGCACAGCCTGTGTGCTCAGGGATAAGGAAATCTGTAGCCCTTCCCCAACCTTCCAACTTTCACCTCCAAGCACTGGCTCTTGCAAGCTCTGGGCCATGAGGAGTAGATCAGACTGACCTCGCTACTATGTCACGGGTCGAGGATTCAGGTTTAGTGGGTTTAAGTATTAAACGCCACTGCAGCCATGGAACACCACAGCACCCAGAGCGCGCCGTGGCCGAAAGGCTTGGGCCGCTTTCCTCAGGTGGGAGCGGGACTGGCACGGAGAGCCCTCCCCAGCCTTTTCCAGCCTCCCTCCGCTCCTGCGGCCGCAGTGTCGGGGCCCCGCGGGATGCCGGGGGCGGTGGGGATGCTCNCCCGGCATCGGCGGCGCTCCGAGCCGGGGGAAGATGCTGCCGGGGTCTATCCAGATCTCCGGGGAGACGCTGTCGGGGGCGGAGATCCGGGACATCTGCGAGAGCCTGCGGGAGAACTCGGTGCGGCTGCTGTCGCTGCGGGGCTGCCAGCTCTCCGAGCGGGACTTCGGGCACGTCTGCCGCGGGGTGGCCGAGTCCCGCTCCCTCGCGCAGCTCAACCTCAACCTGGGCATCGTCTCCAACATCAACCGCGTCAAGCAGCTGGCCGAGGCCCTGAAGACGAACCGCTCCGTTCAGTCCCTCTTGTAAGTACAGTGGGGCGTGGGCTGCCGAGGGGGCTCCGGCTCTTTCGGGGGACTATCGGCTCGGGGCCAGCCCCTGAATTTGTGTCGTGTCGGAGGGACAATGCCCTTGACGCTGCGGAGGATCAGCCCCTGCCCGTCACCTGGCTGGGAGGGAGCCCCCTGTGCCCCGCCGGCCCTGCCTCCCATCCCGGCCCTGCAGCCCCGGCGTCGGGGCTGCCCCTTCAACGCGGGCATCTCCTGCACCGGGAGAGGAGAGCCACCGGAGCGGCCAGCCGACCCTAGCGACCCTAGCAAAAAGCTTCCCAAAGCTTTTTGCCCTCTTGGGGTTAAGTATTTGTCATCCACCTCATTTTGTCTGCTTCTCCCTCCCTGTCAGGTTAGTTAGCCCCCAGGAAGAAGGCTCTGTAGTAATTTTCCCTTTTACCTGCACAGCCTCCACGGGAGTCCCCTGACAGATGCAGGCTTGGCCCTCCTCAACCCTGCTCTCTCCATCCACCCCTCGCTGGTGGCTCTGGATCTAGGAGACTGCATGCTGGGTGATGAAGGCATCAACCTTATCTGTGGGCTCCTGCCGCCTGATGGGGCCAAGTCTGGTAAGCACCAGGGGCTGTGGGCTGCTCAGTGACTGATGGAGCTTTCACATAGATCAGATGTATGCAGCACTAAATCCTCAGCCCTGGAGGAGGCAAGCTCTATGGTTTGCCAGAGCTAAGGATGTCTTCCCTCTGACTTAAGAAAGGCAGATAAGCCAAGCAATAGATGAGTGGTACCCTTGGGTAGGTTCGGGCTTTCTGCTACTTCTCTGTCCTGCTGGCACTTTGGAGCTCAGGGACTAACAGGTTGCTTCTGGTTCATGTCAGCAGAATTTGAAACGGGAGGAGAGGACAGCTTGGACTTCGAATTTATTATTTTGCATTTGTGTGTTGATAATCACTGTAGATAAATATACTGCGTGCCCTTACCTCAGCACTTAGCTTTATTATCAGTGCCTGGGAGTTGGCTGCTTGTGGGAGCACTCCCTGAGTATGGAGCTGCATGGTCACAGCCTTGGTGCTGAGACTCAGGTCTTTGCAGGGAATGATCTTTGGTGGTGTGAGGCCAGTGACCCGCTCAAGCTGAGAGCTGACATGTGCTGAGGTAATACCACTCCCTTCTCCCAGCTCTCAAAGTGCTTTCCACCTTTTCCCAGGACCTCCTCCTCTGTGTGTGCACAGTGCCACTGATGCTGTTATCTCTGCTGGCCACCTCTCTCAGGTGCAGGCTCCAGAGCCTGCTGTCCCTGTTATCCTCTCTCCAGGCTGTCACCTCATGCCACCACCTTCGCCCAGTCAGCTGTCTCACACACCCCTTAGTTTCCATTGTGTTTGCTATTTAGGGTAAGCAGGACTCAGGTGGGGAGAGCAGATAAATGGGGCAGCTGGAGCACGGTTAAGTGAAGGGCCACAGCTGAAGGCAGTGAAGTATTTCACTGATCACTGAAATGTGTGATGACAGTTGTCAGAGCAAACCAAGCCCTTAAGCCCTACAGAGTACAGAGGACACAACCCAAAGCTGTTGTGGTGAGCTGAACAAGTTCTCCTGTGACTGATTTGGGGACCCTAAGGCTCTGGTTTGGCTTCTCTCTCTTCTCCAGGCCTGAAAGAGCTAACACTGAGTGCCAACCCAGGCATCACAAGTAAAGGCTGGGGACGCCTAGCTATTGCAGTGGCTCACAGCTCACAGCTCCGTGTGCTGAACCTGGACTACAACCCCCTAGGTAAGCTGGGGGCCTGGGAGTGATTTGCACCAGTGTGTAGCCAGGGACCAAACCCTGGAAAGGCAGGAGAGCATCAACAGTAGGATGGGGCAGTTCCTTGCATGGGTGCCCTCTGTTCCCCAGCAGCAAATTCACCCTGCCAGGCACCTTCAGCTGCAGGGGAAGCCGCCCTCACTGCTCTGCTTGTGTGAGGTGTAGCCCTGCAGAGAGGTGCAGAAAGGAGGCTGGGCCTTGCCCACTCCACCACCTTTGTCAGCAGGTTTGACCATCCATGTCTCCCTTCTTCCTGAAGCCCTGGGTGCTGGAGCTGGCTTGGCAGATGCAGTATGTCCCCACACTCCCCCCTTCATCTTCCTGGAGGAGCAGGGAGGAGGAGGAGAGCCTGGCATTTGTTGCCATAGAAACAAACTCTCTCCTGCTCTGCTGCAAGGTGGTGAGGAGGAGATCAGGCCATGCCTCTCTGAGCATCAGGATGACACTCCCCTTCACAAACTGCAAGCAGAGCCTCTTCTCTGACCAGGTACCTCCTTTGGACAGGAAAAGCCCCAGGGTGTAACTTGACAGCAGTCTGGGTTTTGTTCCCAGAGAAGGTCTCACGGTTGTATGGCATCTTGGCACTCGACAGAGAATGTCAGAACACATTCTGGAGTCTTGTCTCTTCACCAATATCAGTCTTAAATGCTCCTCATCCTGCTGCATCCCCCCTCAAAGTCTACCCCCTTGCCAGGGAGGCAGTCTGCCAGCTGGTGCAGAGTCCTCTGCCTGACTCCAGCCTTTCCCTAGACTGAAGTATTCAGCTCCTATTCTCTGCCTGGGATGGGAAGGGATTGTTAAAAACCCTTGCCCCCTTGAGTAGGAAGGAGATTTGGGAAGATATTTTTATTTGGGGAATAAAACCAATCTCACAGTGTTCCTTTGTGTTCCTCCTGATAATCAGTAACTGCTGCCATAACCACAAAATGGTGCATCTTTTCTTGTCTCTTTTCTCAGTTAACAGCTTTTTTTCCACCATGAGGTAACATTTGGAAGGTTGTCTGATGGCAGAAATACTCAGAGGATGTTCCCATGACAGCCCCAAGCACATGAGGGCATGTGGCATTACATGGGGAAGGCAGGCACTGCTGACAGCCCTGGTTTGCTCCTCCACAGGTGACCAGGTGGCCGGGATGCTCGCTGTCGCTGTGGCCTCCAGCAGAACCCTTGAAGTGCTGGACTTGGAGGGAACAGGACTCACCAACCAGTCAGCCCAGGTATGGGAGCCCACAGGCACTCTAAGCATCCCTTACACCTCAAGGGCACAGGTCTGGGGTGTCTGCAGAGGCCACAGGGCCCACACCTGCCTCCAACCACATGCTGGAGTCCACATGCACCCCCTTCCCTCCCTGCACCCAGGGGAGGCTTGCTTCCCCCTGGCTGTTTTCTTGGAAGAAATTAGGTTGGAGTTTTGGCTGAGAATCAGAACTAAATCTCTGTGGACAAATGTGAGCCAAAGCTCTGTTGCACAGATTCTCATCTCACATCTCCAGCTTCCAGTGGTAAGAAGTAATGGACCTGGATTGTGACAGCAACAGTGTAGAGCAGTCCCTTCTTCTTTAGATAGAGCCAGAAAATCCAAACTCGGCTCTGCCCACAGGAAGATGGGAAGTCCTCAGTCTCTCATAAAGCCTGATGAAGGGAGGTCAAGGCCAAGGGAAGGTAGAAGTAAGGGGAGGAAGGCTGGAGTTTGCAGGGAGACAAAGCACTGGCACTCCTTCTGCTCAACCTTTGTGATGCTTGTCAGCCTGCTTATCTCACTCTCTCCCCAGACCTTGCTGGACATGGTAGAGAATTACCCCACAGCTCTACGGACACTCATCCTGGCAGAGAACAACATCAGTCCTGAGCTGCAGCAGCAGATCTCTGATCTTCTCTCAGAGGGTGAGGAAGAGGAGGAGACAGAGGCCCACGAAGTCACAACCAGGGAGAAGAACCCCTGGATCTGCCAGAACAGTAAGAGCTCTGGGAGCTGGGCTGGGGGGCAGGAGCTGAGGGGCAAGATCTGGGGTGTCTGGTGTGTTTCCAGAGCCAGTGGCCTCTTGCAGTGGGGTTGGTGAATGGGTCTGTCCCTTCTCCCCATAAACTGGAATACATACAACCTCCATGGAATACATACAACCTCCATGGAATACATACATCCTCCAGGTGTGACCTTCATGTTAAAGTGTTGGGCTGTGCCACTCTTGGACAGCAGCCTCCAAGGACAATGCAGCTGCTGCAAAGAGTGGAAATGGTACCTCTGAGGCATTTTTCCTGATGCTGCAGGAACAAAATCTGAAAGTCTTAAAACTCAAGGGCAGGAATATTAAAGATCTTGTGAGCCTTTGCCAGATATCCTAGCCAAAACTTGTGTCATTCCTCACTGTTTCCAGAACCTCCCTGCAATCCACACAGCATCAGCTGTTCCTATGTCTACGTCCCAAACATGTGAAGGGTTTGCCAGGTGCCACTGTCTGTCTGTTGCTTGTAGTGGAAAAAAGGTGTATTATGGAGATAACAGTAGCCTGTTCTGTGTGGTTTGCATATATGATATTGCATTTTGTCATGCCTACCTTGTGATCCAGCTGGTTTGAGGGTGTGCTTTATTTACCTTCATTTGTCCTTTACCCCTCACAATTCTCATATCAGACTACCAGCAGACAAGCACAACCCATCCTTGAGCCTCAAAACATCTGGATCCTCACCTGTTGAACCCATAAAAATCATTTGGTGACAGTTTGGCCAAGTTTTGGATCTAGTTTCCAGAAACTGATTCCTGAAATAGAGATTCCCCTGCAGTAGTTTTGAATGTGCAGGACAGCCACTAGAAATCTCCTCCCTCCCATCCAGGAAAAAAGAGATTTTTTTTTCAGTTTCAGAAGGCTTCTGGATGGGAAACTGGTACCCTGCTAAGTTTCTTACTTGCTATGTGGGCCCATTCTCCTTGCAGTTGATTCAGTTGCTGTGGAGAGAGTCACAGTGTTCCTGGCTGTTGCTCTGAGCCATGGCAGAGCCAGCAAGCTGCCCTCACCTCCCCGAGGCAGGCAGGGGAGGGCTGCACAAACCCTCCATTCATGCACTGCAGAAAGTCAGTATTTCCAGGCCTCTGCTGCTGTAACATGGCTGATTGCCCATGGCATTCTCTGCTCTTGGGAAGGCAACACCACCACCCTGTGTGGTGTGGGTTGGCTTACAGCCTGGAGCCTGCCCAACCTGGACACTGTCTCTCTGCTGAAAAACAACTGGTGAGTGCAGATTCAAGGGCCTGTGCAGGGCTGGGTAAGGGCATGGCTGGGCCAGCACAACCAGGATCACCTGCATGTCAGGGGTACCCAGACCTGATGTTCCTCTGGCCTCTTGCTGATGTCTCTGCTTTCTCCCTTTCCTCAAAAATCGATTCTGTTCTGCTGTGTGGTCAGAGCATCCCTAGTTCCTACTTCATCTCACACTTCTCTCAGCAGTTCTCTTCCCACCCTGCGGTGTTTTAATTCCTCATCCTCACCTCTGGATCTGGAGTACAGCCCCGTGCTCCCAGGCAGCTCGAAGGGCTCACGGTTCTCTCCCTCTCTCGACACAGATTCCAGCTCCCAGATGGTCCTCATGACGTCAGGCCTCGGTGACAGCCTCTTAGCAGAAACAGAAATGTAGCTGGGCTACCCTGCTGCTTCTGCCCGGAGAGAGCCCCGTGCCCGCCAGCCCAGCCCGCCTCTCACCCATCTCACCTCCTGTCGGTGCTCGCTCGGCTCCGAGCGCAGGAGCCCGGTCCAAGCGAATCTCCACACAATTCTCTGTGCCGTCACTCGCCTCGTCGGCCGCTTGTGGTTGTCCCCGTCGCTGCATGTGTAGCTCACGCCGCCCTGCCACCCCCACGCCCGGCTGCGCCCGCAGGGCGCCGGCTGTATTTATTCAGATGTGTATAAGAGATGTCCTTTCTATCGCTTGTACTGCTGTCGCGATGAGACTTTTGTAAAGGTCACAGATGTGGTGGCACCACTCGGCAGCGTCCGCCTCAGCCACTGTGCGACCCCGGGAGGGCGGCGCCGGCAGAGAGCGGCAGGGACGGGCGGAATGGGACGGGCGGAGAGCGGCAGGGACGGGCAGGGTCCGGGGGGACGGGCAGGGTCCGGCAGGGTCCGGGGGTGCCGGCAGGGTCC
>VXBS01001263.1:334569-351580 GCA_013400255.1 Sitta europaea | reverse complement strand
ATGTATGTATGTATGTATCTGTCATATATATATATCTCCTTCAGAAGCAGTTGTTTCTGTAAAGGGGGATAAATGTGTGAGTTGTTTATAAAATACCTAAACAAATACCTAGGTGTACACACTAAATACATTTGGATGTTTTGGTAAGTGACTGTTTCCTAAAAAATCTTATTCTATACAATAATTTTAAGACTTCAAATTTAATGTCTCATTAAATGAGCTGGAGGGACAACTTCTGTCACTGCTGTGGTTTCACACACACAATAAATTGGCATAGTCATTTACACAGAGAACAAAAGAAGTAGTTTGGAAATTTGTTTCAAATTGAAGTTTAAGTTTTGAAGCACACAGAGACATCTGAAAGGTGAAATTCACAGATTTTTCATGCTTACGTGTTTTTATAGCCTCTGGTAATGCATGTCCTTACTCTGACATCCCATGTATGTGAAAAAAATGGATGTAATATTTAAAGATATCTTTTGACAAAGAAAGTATTTCCATCTTCAGTGAGATTTAACTTTAAAGGCTGATGAGCAGGTTCCAGATGTGTTTTTCCAAAGCTGGGATTTACTTTCCTTAATTATTGACAGAGGGAAGGTTTTATCAAGGTCTTTGTGGTGTGCTTGTTTATAATGAGTAGACACTAGTAGAGCACATCTAAGTGTGTATCACTAACAGATGACTAAAGAGAGCATATGGCAGGGAAAAGAAATATATATTTGTCCAACCAGTGTGGCTTGTTAATACTCCCACATTCATAAACTCATGTGTTTACATGTGCTACAATATTTTGCAAATCCATTTTCTAATCAGCTAAAAATAAAAGCCAAATAATTTTTTTTCCAATATTGGAGTGTCAGGCAAAGTTGATGTAGATTTTTTGTTTTAAAAAAAGCAATTAAGCAGTACAGAAGATTTTTACAGCATTTGTTTTGCTTTAGCATTACATCTTTACAGTATATGTGTTTTTTTCATTTCCCAACATTAAAAGTTTTGGTTTTGCAAAATATTTTTTTCTTCACCCACCTGCCTGTCCAAGGTTATACTACAAGCAATAATATAAATCAGAATGGCCTAAGCAAAATTCTGATCTCAATCAGGTCTCATGGTTTATTTCAACCATAAGATTTCTCTGTGCTTCTATAGGATGAATCATAGAATCATTGTTACACCTACTAATAAACAGTTTGTAAGCAAAGAACTCTCTGAACAGTTAACCCAGCCCAGCTCCCAGCAACATAAAAAAAGGAGTCTTGTTATTAATTTAATTTAGGAGGTAGATGAAGAAATGATGAGGAAATTTGTACAGCTCTGACATACAAAGTTTCTGATGATCCTGTGATCAGGAGTATAGCACTCACCCAGCTTTTTGTAATAGACAGAACACAGAATCACTGTCTTCCCTTGCTGTGACATCTAAATGTGCCTATTCATATGGCATTATTAGAAAGAAGGTAGGGTTTAAAGATTGACTAGGACAAACTTTTCAGAAGGAAGCTTTTTTAAAGAAAACTGCACAGAAAAGCTGCATTTACTTTTGATTTTTAGCATATTCCTAGCAATATTTTATTAAATATTTACATCTGGAGCCAAGTATTGTCCTTCATAAAACAGTTTATTGTTGCAATTTAGCTTCATTAAAGTCATAATACTTCTTTAGGATATGATAGACTAGTGCTGTGGGATTGAATTATAAAGAGATTAATTTTAGCTACAGGAGATAATTGACCTATAATTCCTATCACCCCTAATCCCATTTCAAATGAACCAGTGTTAAAAGTGGCAATACTCACAATATAGACAAGGTCATGACAGTTAGAATTGTTTTTTACTACCAATTAGCTTTTCCCACTTGGTGCATTTGACTAATGTTGTCATAGAAAGGGATTTCAGGCATGGAAATACAGTTTCTTTAGAGGCACACAGGCACTGGAACTGATGGGTAGTTTGCTGTACATTTATTTCCCAGTGTACAGAATCAGAATGCAATTGAGTGCCAACCCCTAAAATTTGACTTCATATGGGAATTCAGAACATGTTTTGATCCATGGTAGAATTAGGAACAAGCTAAATATTTTTAATATGGAAGCAAGTTCTCTTGAAATTCAACAATGTTAGTATATGGTGGTTCTAGCAGGTTTGGAACTGTCTCTTGGGCAATACTACCTCTGAAGTGTATTTCAGATGAAGAATCAGAAAAAAAGCAAGGTACTGCCTGAATAGAGAGTTGTTCAGAAACAAATCATGTTGATATGTAGCTGCAAATGACATGAAGGTTTAGAAAAATACAAAGATGATATATATATGATATAGCTTAAAAATTCCCTGAAGTATTCATGCCAACTTCAAACATATTAGCATAAGGATTCTTATGAAAAAACAACAGAAAAATTATACTTTTGCACAGCATGTTCAGTAAAAGATAAATTTTCACATTTTTACCACTTATCCATCAGCATTTTCCCAAGTATTTAAAGATTTGAGTTTTGCAGTCAGCTGAAACTGCATGATAAAATGAGACAGAAAATGATAAAAAGCAAGCCTAGCTTGAAGGAGCAAAATATACTATTACTGCCCCTCCTGTGAAGTTAATCCTATTTCTTTTAGCTATTTCTCCATTAGTTAATGAGGTTTTAAGAAAAAGAAATAATTAAAATGGGTTTGAAATGCTGTTTTTGCATCTTTGCCTTTAGGAACTTTTTCAAATATTCATAGAATAGTTTGCCCTTGAAAGGTGCATTAAGCATGAGTTTAGGCAATAGTTGCTTTAAACATGGGTGGTCAGAAACCTGTAACTGAAATGGCCATACACAGCAGCTAATCACTTTCCTCATTCAGATTCACCACACTGGCTAGGCTCAAAATATGAAACAGTGGTGAAAGGAGATGTTTCAATGATTAGGTTAAAAAAGAGAAACAAATTTCAAGTCTTAGATCACAAATCTACTAGCATGAATTAGATTTTAATTTGGATGAACTTTGTGACTTGAAGTCTTAAAAATGTCAAATTTTCTATTATCAGTCTCAGATCAGAGGTAAAGTGTTTTTCTTCTGACTTTGTGAGATGAGTGTCAGTGCACTTATTACCCCATTTTTGTCACCTCCACCTGTGACCCAGGAATCAACCAACTTCACTGTTGACCTCTGGGAAGGGAGTCTGGGATGATCCTCTTCTCCTGGAAGTGTTCTCTTAATCTTGATGTTGTACCACAATCTGAGGATGAAAATCTGTGACAGCCTGCAACTTCCAATTCTTGTGCCTCTCTTATCCATGAGTACAGGAACTGAAACTTGCATTTTTATTTCAATATGCTGTATTTATATTCTTTTACTGGACAACACAACCCCTTTTATTTATATGCAGAACTCCTGAGAGAGTTCTGGAAGAGATGAATTATTCTTTTCCCAGAGTTTCAGTTTACTCTATGTCAGGCAGCATTCTTAGAAGGGGGGTGCAGTTCTTACAGATGCTATTGGATCTGAGCATCTTCTGGTATTATCTTGTGCATATGGAAGAAAACCTCCACCCCCAGAGCTCTCCATACATTCTTAGTGCACTAGGCAAAGGCATTACATGCACACCAAATTTTTAAATGCTTTACTGTGGATGCAGGAAGACCATCCTGCACCTGAGCTCATAGATCACCTGTAGGCTGTTGCTTCTCAAATTGCCAACCACAAAGAAGAAATTCAAGGCAGTGAACAGTGTCTCCATGGTGTAGGTGACTACCAACTCAATGAAATTCATTATGTTTCAAAACTGCTGGTCTTTCTTGTGTCGTATTTAATTTCAAATATTATAAATTGGTTATTTTATGGATTTCCAGCTTCATTATTTCAGTTTTATCCCCCTCTCTCTTTTGTCGAATTTCTACTTTGTTGTTGTTTTCTTCTTTCTTTGTGTAACATCCACCATAGCAAAAATCAACACCAGTTGATTATGACAGCAGTTCTTAATTTTTTATTTGGTGAATGTGAAGCATTTGCCTGTTATGTTCTTTTTGCCGTGAGGACATATAAAGCATGTTGACAGCCAATATTAATAAGCTTAACAATGATACTGGCAGTTACTTAGTACAATTTCAGGCACTGTTAAGTGATCTCTAGGGAACAGTAAAGCTATCCTTTGAAAGAAACTGATGTCACAGCTGCATTCGGAATTCACTGGGGGTTTTTTATTGTTTTTGTTTTCCAGGTGATTCATATAACAGGCCGGTTACGTCTGAGAGTATCACTGTCACACGGACGGACAGTACCCAGCCAAATCATGGGACTGGTTGTCGTTGCTCATGCTTTGCCACCTCCTACAATTAATGAAGTCAGGATTGACTGCCACATGTTTGTCACTCGTGTGAATATGGACCTCAATATCATTTACTGTGAAAATAGGTACAGCCTTTAGATCCTTCGCTTCTTTGTTTTAGTTGCATGTATTCTTTGCTCCGTGGGCTTGGCAAGAAGTTTTGAAATATTTGACTCTCGCAACATCGTCCTGGTGTTGTAGGAGAGCATTGAATTCACTGTCGTCATTCCTACCTTCATTGTCATTACATTCTTAGAAGATAAAGGTAAATTTAAAACTGTAATGTGCAGAATATGTTCTGGAATAGGGGAACATACACCAGGAAGTATTCCTCTGAGCTTTCTCTGCTTTTTGCAATCTTTCACCGTTCCTCTCAGAGGCAAGATTTGGGACTAGACAGACGTTGGTCTGACCTGTATGCCTGTCCTTATGCTCCTCCATCCTCCCCTCCACAAGTTTTTCTGTCTGAAGTTTTAAAGTTTTCAATTTTTGAACTAATTTGCAGATTATAGCTATCATTCTCAGTGTTTAATGGAACAGAAGCACAGATGGCCTAGATAGTAGGCTAGAGAGGTGGGATCTGTTTCAGTTAGAGGTGGGAAAAATGTAGAATAAAATTGGTTAAGGGCATACTGGGAAACACAGCAGTGAAATGGGAACAGGTGATGAAGAGTTGGTGGGGGGAGCCATGTTCTATGTGATAGTGAGGAGTGATCTCAGAAGGTGAGAGAGAGGATTTACATTCAGCTGCCTGCTCCCTGGGGGCTGGGTGCCCATAGCACGGGGGGCTCTGAGTGTCTCTGTGAGGGCAGGACATGGCAGCCAGGGCCCATCCCACCAGCCCAGAGGGGAGCTGGCCAGCTGGGAGGCTCCAGCCCCTGGCCTTGGGCATCCCCCTGAGGACAGGCTGAGGGTCAGGTCAGGAGGGCGATGGCCAGGCAGGACTGTGGGCAGCTGGGCACTGGCAGGGGCTGCCATGAGAGTCAGGGCTGGGGTGGGGAGGGGGAAGGCCTGGGAAGTAGAGATTAAGAGTCTTGAAAAATAGAAATACAATCCAGGGGACAGGTATTTAGAGCAGAGTGAAAATATCTGAGAAGGTAATTACAAGTAATGTTTGGGTCCATTGATGGAAGCCTAAGGTATGGGGAAAAGGTTGTAAAGGAAGAAGGAAGGTAATGCAGCCAAAAGAAATTTTGTGAAGGGGACTTATCATCAAAAAGTAGAAGAAACAAGGTGACTACTGCAAGCTTTTCTTGTGACAGCAACCATGGCATATTATAAATTGAGTGGAAGTTCTCTGATATGAGCAATCATAATTGCTCAATTATAGTGGAATGCCTAAAATCAGGATAGCACATAAATATAAGCTTTTATTAAAAAGGATAAACTAAACTTTTGTTGAATCAGGATCTTAAACATGTTAAAATAATCTTGGATTTCAATTTTGAGATTGTTTTTGGTGCCACATCGCTGCCCTGCTGCAATACTTTTTTTAATCATATTACTTGACAGAACACTTCATCTACACTTCCAAAGCATTATCTTAAAGTGAATATATTATTTTCATTTTTAAGCTTAGAAAAACTGCTTCATGGAAAGTGGCTTGCACAAGGTCACAGAACAAGTGGACAGTGGCATGAAAGTTTGGGCTTTTTGCCTGAGACTCTACCCAGTGAGTATCCAGATGCTGTATAATCTGGCAGTTGGCAAAAGACCTCTGGGGATTAGGAATAGGATCTAGGACAAAACTTTTCCCTAAGTCTTTGATTTCTCTGTGACCTACCTAGGTAGTAATGGAAAGCTGCTACCACTGCACAGTTTTTCAAAGGCCTCTGTGAAATGAGTTTCTGGTATCTATCCAGTTCCTAATGAACAGATTTCCTTTTAACAAAATCATCTGCTCTTACTGCTACCTTTATTGGCAACCTCCATAAAAAAAGCCAGGAATCAAATAGATGTGAAAAATGAACTGTTCCATCAGGTCAAGTATGATATGAACTTTCCGGCCAAATTAGGAAGATTTATGCTTTCTCTTCTATGAGTTTGGCATTTTTATGAGCCCTAAATTGTATATGTGGGGTTTTTTTAATTAAACATTTTTCTCAAACCTTCCTTTATATTTATGTAGCAATAAAACTTTCAAAATCCTGGGAAAGACATCACGGCAAACTGTACAATTCATCAGGTGAGGTGCACTGATTGGTTATCACACAGGAAGGGCTAATAAGACATGGTAAATTGTGGTAAGACAGCAAGAAAGTATTGAGTTTATTAATGTTTTTCAATTTTTAAGCCAAAGGCAACATTATAAAGCAACTTTTCCTTGTTTGTGATGGATTTTATCTCATGCTGATGCAGAATGCATATGGTGGTACTTGAATGTACACTACAATAATTCCACTTTAAGCCTGTGTCTTTGCTAAAAATCAGTATAAAAGTAATTTCAAATAGTAGAAATACTTCTGCCAGTGCTGGGAGGTGAATGTGATCACACTGAGGCAGCAGGATTTCCAGTCATGGAAAATGAAATAAGATTGACAGAATTTGGGTTTCATAGCAGCTACAATGCAGAATATAATTGTCAAAACTGGAGAAATGGAAAAAAAACCCAGAAGATGGGAAGGAATTAATGGAACAGCTGATTGAAGCTGTCAGATTAATTATTTGGGTGTTTGCCAAGGCTGTTCTCTGAGTCAGGGACGTTGGGATCTCTCTTCTGGGATTATAGAAAAGGAGATAAGTATCCCACCCTGAATATATGGGCTTGACTCCTGGCACTTGCAGGCAGCTAAAAATTCTTTGTGGTGCCACAGTAAAGCAAGCACAACATTGATGAAAACAGAAAAATAGATCCATGCTGGGCAAGCTGTAAGCACTATTTATGGAGCAATGGGGAGTTACTGGCAGCTGCAGGGAGTATGGAGCAGAAGCCATGCCACTTAACTGAAATGAATGCTCACAGTGGACCATTGGATCAGCAGGGGTGAGATCAATAGTACTCCTACTTTTCCAAGTGGTTGCCTGCTTGAAACAGCAGAAGCAGGAGTTACATTACTCAAGTCTTTGGGTGCCTCTTGTTACTTTCCTCTGAATGAAGAGATCTCCTTCATAATCCTGGACTCAGTGCACAAACTAGCCAGACATTAGCTTCCCTCTGAGACAAGACCTGTTAGCTAGTATGCTGGCTATTTTTTAAATTAATATTTTTCTCTGAGAGTGCAAAATATGGATATAAAATTTTGTTGCCTAAAACATGGTATGTTAATCAGAGTCTATTTTGCAAATGTAGGATTTGTGTCATCTAAGATTCACCATCCTAAAATAATCTAGGATTTCTTTATTAGTCAATGGAGTGAGAAAAGCACCTGCAGAGAAAAATAATCTCAGATGGTGATAAATAGCTGCAAGCAAAATGAAAAGACTGCTGCTAGAGTGCATGATCAGTCTGTGTGTTTTCAGAATCAACTGTTAAGGACTGGAGACCATTTGGAGACAGACAATAGCCAGTTTAATGTGGACTGTGATACCACACCTGCTAATATGTGCCCAAAAGGAAAAAAGCACATGGAAGAGGTGTGGCTTGTTGGGCGTGGCAATGTTTGTCAGTAGCTCCTTCAGGTGTGCAGAAACAGTCTTGTGCAGCAAGCCTCAAGCCTACAAATGTGCACACAATTTCAGCAAATTCAGCAAGACACTGTACCATCTACCTACCTTTAAATTTCAGTCATGTTAACAGTCCTGTAAATCAGTGGAACCATTGATCTGCTCAGACACAAACCTATGTATATGTTTTACAGACCTCAGGATAGTGGCCTGCCTGGAGAGTGCCCCTTGCTACTAGGCTGGCAAGGTGGTATCCCCTCTCTGTTATCAGTATCTCTACTGATAGAATGTACCACAATCATTGCAGATTATTTCAAACACTAAAAAAACATTCTATGTCTAGAAAACAGACATAGTTTCAAACACTAGTGTGAGCAAGACATTTTCCAATTTTCTTTTTAATTTCTGTGCTGTGTTTAAGGACGTTGACACCTTGACTCTCCATGACACGAGTTTACACACGCACAGAGACACACACACACACAGACACACGAACACAAAGGTCTGAAGAACAGATTTTAAAGTTTCTGTGTGCAATAAACAACAAAGTCCCAGTTGAAAGGGCCCAGAGTGAAAGCTGAGCTCCCAAATGAATTAGACTAAAAAAGATAACACCCTGAGGCATCTGTGTGTCTCAGCATTTAAATTATATCCCTTGAAATATGAATTTGGACTTGGTGCCAAGAAATGGTTGAAGAGCTTTTTCATGAATATACCCAATAGAAGACCAATCTGTTGAAATGAAATGTGTCTCTAATCATTTGGTATAAACATAACATGTTTCTACTTTATTATGTAACCTTGAATCATCTTAGTCTTTTAATGAGGATTTTGGATTGTCGCTAATGCTTTACAATTTCATGGAATTATATTGTCCTGGTGTTATGCTACGTGGAGAATATGCACTAGAATTTAATTTTCCACTTAGTTAAATGGATAAAATACTTTCCAGGTTTCTTTAAAAAGAATTCTTTCTTTTTTTTTTTTTTCCTCTAAGGCCTTGTTTCATTTGTAAGGATATTCCATTCAAATGATATAATGCTGAAAAAACTTTCTAGCAGATTTCACTTTCTGAGTCATTTGACAATTCTTTTGTTCTTTTCTTTCTTGAATTATAGGCTGTATGTTCTTTTTCCTTTTTAGGATTAGTGATTACATGGATCTGACCCCTGTAGATATTGTAGGAAAGAGATGTTACCACTTCATTCATGCTGAAGATGTGGAAGGCATTAGACATAGTCACTTAGACTGTAAGTACTTCCATTTTTGTCAAAATAATCTGGTACAACAGCTGATTGCTCCTAAACTATTATTTATATTCCACAACTGGGATCTTCATCTTGCACCATCTTTTATTTTTTTGTCAGAGGTTTTCATAGAGGATGACTTAAATGTGATTATTTGTGTGATTTATTTTCAAGTCTTTTTATAGACATATAAGATCATTTAAATATGTGGAAATAAAGCATTATATTTGTATTACTTGAATTTCCAGCAGCTGTTAATTTACATGTACTATGCATTATTTAATCCTTAAAAAGGTTATTGCTTATATGAGAAACTCCCTCCCTGGCACTGAATAGGAACTCCTCCTCTTTGAGAATTGTGGGGTTTTCTGAGTCATAACATGGAGGACAAAATCTGCAGCATTAATGGGATTTCCCCAGGTTTTTCAATACAGAACTGAGCTGCAGCTCTACTAGTGCTTTAACCACCCCATGTGTTAATATCTAAACAGCCCCCCCATCCTTCTAGTATCTAAGTCCCTGTTATATGCACCCTGGTAGTATCTGATTAGGATAAGGATAACAGAACCTTACCAGAGAACATGTGCAGTGTCAGTGTATGGGGGAAGGGAGGTTCAGCTTGATTCCTTGTAATTAAACCCTTTGTGTTTCTCTTATTAAAAGCCATAGGGCCTAATTCTTCTCTTGTTGAGATTTGTTGACTTCAGTGATGGGGCTCCTGATTTACCCTTGTGCGAAAAAAGGCTTATGCCCATAATCTCTAATTTATCTGTGCCTGCAGTGAGGCCAGATAATTCTTTGGAAGTTTCAGTGACTGACTGCATTTATGACTGACTTTGGTGTTTTTCTAAATGCAGAAGACAATCTGCAAACTGCTTCTTAAATTCAGAGTCAAAATTTAAATAACTCTGCTCCCCCTGCAACACGTCCTACTAGCATTTCCTAATAAAAGGGCAGCAGCCCAAATGCAGCCACATTTAATTAGATTTTACAAAAACATATGACTACACTAGAAGGCAGAAAAAAATTATCTTGCTTGATCTGCAAGGGAAGATAGGAGGATAACTGACCAGAAAGCAGGAGAATAGGGACAGCTTCTATGACAACATATGGCAGCCAACAGCAGTATTAGGCTGTGTAAGATTTCAGAAGTTTCTAGAATGTAAAGTGTATTTGGCATAAGATCAGGTAAGATACATTTCTGCAGAAAAAAAAATTAAAATCAACTATCCAAAGGGATAAACAAAGTAATTTTGTATCATTTAAATTTTAAGCATTTACTATCCAGGAGAATATGTCAGTTGCTGAGAAATGAAGGAACAAAATCAGAAACTCAAATTCTGGGTGCTCTTGAAACTGGAAGTCAAAAATGACAAGTTGCACTTTCACTGCACTATCTGACCAAGGAAATAAAAGATATTTATGACTCAGATTTACCATACCACCTGGCATAGATGAACATCCCATTTGAAAAAGACCTTAATCTTCTGAACGACCACTTCTCTCTGAAATAGGATATGTTTTATGAAACATTCATCTTCAGAAAAATTCAAGACCTATGCAAAGAGTGTGAGTGCAGTGAGGTCCAGTATATAAGCACTGGACTAGGACTCAGGAGACCCTGAAGACAGGAATGACTTCTAGAAAATCAACTCACTGTGTTCCTGCTCTCACTGTACATCCAATTTAGCTGATTGGATTGCAAACCTTACAAACACAGGGATTTCTCCTGCTATCAACATCCAGCATAGCGGGGTTTGCAAACTTGGCTGTGTGGCTGTAGCATAACTATTCTTGCTAGGCTAGGTATTTTTTTCCAATAGACAGGGCTGCTTACATCTTTTATGTATATTTGTTTTCTTGCCTTATAGGAACAAGATGCTTATAGAATCATTTAGGTTGGAAGGAACTCTGAGATATAATCTAGTTCTACCTAATGCTCAAAACAAGATCGATACTAATTTGAAGCAAATTTTTTAGCATTTTGTCTAGTTGGTGTTTAAAAATTCAGATTCTCCACAACTTCTCTAAGTGATCTGTTCTAATTATCTTAATAATTGTCAGTTATCCTCACAGTGGTTTTGGTGGGGTTTTTTCTCTCCTATCCAGTTGGAATTTCCCTGTTTTGGTGGTGCAGCTCATGACTCCATCTTTCCAGTATCTTGCATGCAGATATGCTGCTGGGTTCCCTCTAAGTCACCTTGTCTTATAGCTAAACAAGCCAGGTTCCACAGCCTTTCCTCACTGAGCAAGTTCACCAGCCCCTGGGAGTCTTGACAGACCTCTTCTGAGCACACTGAAGTTTATCTATATATTTCCTATGGTAGGAGCCTAAAATGAGATTCCAGATGCAATTTAGAGTGATGAGTGAAGGGGGATAAAAACTTTCTGTGCTCTGCTGGCTGTACACATTTTAGTACAGTCCTGCTGAATCATGTTTAGTGCAGTGTCCAGCAGGACCCCCAGGTCCTTTTTCACGAAGCAGCAACCCAGCCAGTCAGTCCCAAGCCTGTAATATAGCAGGGAATCTGTCTGTCCCAGATACAGGACTTGGCATTTGTCTTTTCATGTTCAAACTCATGCTCCTTATGGAAGATCTTCAAGTTTAAATTAGTCTTGGGAATAACCAGGGAAGTACATCTGCCAACTATAAGTTCTGCAGAAGCCAAAGTGGTTCATATCTTTGCCCAGAGAGATGTTCAACTTCTAGCATTTGACAATAAAAATTGTGCAGAAACCAAGAGAAAAAAAAATGTAGAACCCCAAAATATTTCATAGCTACTTGTCAATCCTATAAAATCAAATTCAAACCAAACTAGAAAGAGGAAATCCTCCTGGTTTAGTAAAACTAGAATTAGAGCTAAGATTCATGAAATGCTGGCTGTGGAAGGTAGAACCCAGCAGAACTGGTTCCCCAAAAGAGAGAGCACAGGATATTTGCCAGTACAACATAGGAAATAACTGCTTGAGATCACAATGAAAACAAAGAAAAGCAGATTTGTGCAATATTTTGAAGAGGACCTGGAAGCTAAAGTAATGGATTGAAAGCACTAGTGAGAAAACAAAGCAAGACTTGAGAAAGTAGCAAATTGAAAAAGTTGTGTTTGATGGAGAATGCAACCAAAAATCTTGGTTTATTTTTACAGGAGATAAAATAATTTTTAATTATTAAAGCAATAAGAAATCCAAATTGCAGTTGTAGATTTAAGGGTAAAAGAAACACAAGTAAAATTGCTATTCTTCCTATTTACTGACAACATATCATAAGGAAAAAGTAAGACCACTACATCCTGCCTCCTCATCCAATATATTCAGGGACATCAAAGAGAAAAACAAGCAAAGGAAACATTGCACGAAATCACACAGAAAAAATATCAAGAGGGTTGTTGATGGCTTCAGATCATAGCAGCCCATTAGAAACTTAGAAAAGCAGGCCTTGTTAACTCTATCTCAGATAAAAGAAGACAAAAGCAGTTTCAGGAATGTGACCATAACAAGTATAATTGTGAAGAAGGTCTACAAGACTATGGCAGTGACAACAGGCTTTTGTAAAGGAACTACTACCCTAATGAAAGGTCATTTATGGTCACTGGAAAAGCTTTCATTGGCTTCAATGGACATGGGGGTTATGCCCTAAAAAAGCAATCTTTTATGGACTAAAATTCTGAGCCCAGTGAAGTAAATAGCAAAAATTCCATTAGGTTCAAGATTGTATTAAGAGATTTATGTTAGTTATGCCTTGATGCCCATGTGAATTAATAACACTGTACATACATCTGCATTTATAGCAACACCATTATACATGGCGTGACAACATAAGCTATTGAAACATAATTTTTTTCCAAACAGAAATAAAAGTTTATGACAGTGGTTTCTATTCCAACTTTGAATGATCATGCTTTTTCACAAATCTCTCAGCCAAATTTTTGGTGTTACAATTATACCTTATTACCTCTTTCCTGTTTTAAGATTCTTCATGGTATCGGGAGTTTGGGAATCTTCTCATTTGTTCATCTTCACCATGTTTGTTGAACAAATTGCTGGTGTAATCCTAATAGTTATCACTTACTATAGAACAAGACTCTCTCCCAAATATCATAGTTAAAATGTGCTCTAGTCTAGCAGCCTGAACACATCCAGAACCATGGCCCAGCTGGTGGCTCAGCTAACATACAGAAAGCTGCAACAACTTCTGTTTCAATCCAAACCCTCAAAAATTACAGGTCTGGCCGTACCCTGGCACAGATACAGTCTCTAATCCTAGTTCTGTGATAGAGCTCTTCATTAGGTTACATGGCATGAAAGAGTTGTAATTGAATGTTTTGTGTTTCATAGCTATGCATCTAGAACACCCTAGAAAGACCCCTCATGGCCAAGTTCTGCTTTACCACTTGTAAGAATGGGGTAGGTGATAGGACCCTCTCTATTTACTTACCACTGCATAAAAGCAGTGCTGGACTGAACTGTGTGTCAAGCAGAGGGCAGTTCCTACACTTTCACCAAGCCGTGAGTCCCTGCATAAGTAGAACTGAGTAGAACAAGTAGAACTTGTTCTTATGACATCAGTGACAAAGATCCCTGATCCCAAAGCTAGCAGGATACATTTGTTGTCAAATCAATACCAGAAATCAAGCAGATCAATAAAATTACTGTTGTATCAGGTCTTAACACTCTCTAGAACGCAGCAAGGGCAATTGCTGCTCTTGGCAGTACGATGCTGTTCATTTGTGCTTCCCCTTTTTTTTGACACTGTTATCACTCAGAAGTTTGTAACAGTCCTTTTTTAAGAAGTTCATTTCATGCTAAGAATGAGTGGATGTCATATGCTGTAGGAGTATACAATTCTGTTTAATTGAAAAAAATTAGTGGTCTTCATTGAACATCAAGTACTCAATGTTACTGTTCAATGAAGGTCATTAAGAAAGTAGCAAGGAAGGATAAAAGTCAAGACCTCTGAAGGCAACCAAGAATATACTTTTGGACAAGTATATGATAACATTCCATCATTTCAAAATTAATATATTGTTTACAAGAACACTGTCACAAGTACATATCCATTGGTATTTTATATAATATGTGCTTTTACATTCTGGAATCCTAATTGAGATCTAAATTCAGAAACCTGGCTTTGACAAGAAAGATACTGTTGTCGTCAGCTATTGCTCAGAAAATATCATCCTCTTTCTTCAGGATTTGATTTACAGCTATAAGAAATACAATTCCTCAGGAACAGTGAGCCAGGGCAGTTCATTTCCCATAAAGCAAAGGTCTCTGATGAGTATGTTTGGTAGCACTCCCTCTCATCTACTTTATCTGGTTTCCAGTGGTTAGAATAATCCAGTCTTTCTGAAAATAAACTATTCCACATTCACCTTTTTCATGGCTCCCCTATTTTTCAAGGAATATTACCCCCTCAGTCTGCTTTTAAATCAGCTATATATTCATGATTTCTTTTAAGTATGTTCAGTAGAAGAAATCTATTGCTCTACAAAATATTGCTTAGTGGTTTAGCCTACCAGCTGAAGTTGAACAAACCCTTTTAACTTATGCACATCAGTTATAATTTTTTATTCTCTTAATAATCTCAAACACATGAAAAACAAATAGAATGAGTTGATAATTTCTAACAGTAAAATACTTCACATATTTTGCTATCATGCTGTGGAATAACTCTGCAATGTCAAGTAGCTCACAATTAGTGAAACTGTAGGGGGAAAAAAAGAAGTGTTTTGATCCTGAGGAATTTTTATCCTAATCAGATCGAAATTTCAATGCTCTTGTAGTGCTTAATATCTTCAATAACCAAAAAAATCAAACTGATTCCAATGTCGGGTTTTACATTCCAGGACTGAAATAAAATGCTAAAATATACAAATGAATCTCATGTTTGTACAAGTTTATTATCATCGCTGGAAAGCAAGATTGATTCTAAATTAGGCTGATAGAATGTCAGGCATTTACTTATTTCTTAAACTAAGCCAAACTGGCACCCTGATGACAGCCTAGTGTATGTTGTTTTTTCAAAGTACTGCAGAAGTGCTGGTCTGACTACCTGCACAATCCTTCCCTCAGTCCATAGTATGGGCCTGCAAAGATTTCTGTGTTGGACACTGGCACTCTTTAGCCCTATTGGCTGGAGATAGTGGTGATATGGCAAGATGAGATAAGAAACTGGAAGAAATGGAAGCATGTAAAGAAAATATTTTTATTTTCATACAAACCAAAAAAGGATCATGGACTTTGGTTTTAGCACATGCCTAGTGTTTGTTTTTCAGTCCTAATGAATCTTAAGAGATGTGCACCTACCCAAGAGTGCATATTTATCATGTCTTTTAGCCATGCTTTGAAATCCTGAAGACGTGTTTGCAAATTCTTCTTTGGGTTACATGAGATATTGGTCTGTCAAGCTTAATTTCTTTGTCTGGTTTTTTGGACAAAGTCAGGTACTTTAGAAGAAGGGGAAAAACAGTCTGCAATATGCAATTATGTGTGCCTTGTACCCTTGTTTTGTATATTATTAACTCATGGCTGGCTCATTTCTTGACAGGTGATGCTTACATTTTTGTGTGTGGAGGACTGTTTTTACTATTGTAATATTTGGTGGTTTAATTATCCATTAAGCATAAAAATACCCAGGAAGCATTTTTAATCCCAAGAAATTGCCAATCTTTATGATATTTTGTGCCTCAATCTTTCAAATGCATTTTTTTTTCTATTGGACAAATGTTTTCTCTATGTAAAATAGATAAGTACTTATCAGGAGAATCTGTTCTTTGGGAGAGCAAACAAACCAGAAAACTCTACAAAAATGAATCTTTAAGCTATTTAAATCATTAGCTGCTAAATCTAGTTTCAGAATTTTGCCTTCTGTAGCTTAGCAATATATAGTTATTTTGCAAGATTCCTCAGATATTGTTTGCATCAATAGCCCTTTAACTTAATTCCTGATGCTATTTCATCTTCAACTTAAATCTAATGCAATAGTGATTTATATTTCAGTAAACGTTCCCATTTTAGTTTGTAGGCTTTCAATTGTGTCTTCCATAGCTCTTAATTTGCACCCAAAATATCCTATTTTTACGTTAAAATCTATACCAGCTGTATAGATACATGCTGAATTAAGGGGTTATAGAGGGAAAGTTGAGCTCTGATTTCTGCTGGTAACCTCTGTATTTTTCAGTCTCTCCATTAATAATTTTCAGGGCGGGGAGGGGGGGGGGGGGAATTAAGTCCTTTGGTGCTCAAAATTTCCAACCCCCTGTTGTGGTTTCAATTCGAAACAGGGCAGAAACACCAGTTTTTGTTTTGGTTTAATTTTGCCAATTTCAAAAGTTCTAATCAAGAGCAAAGCAGGCTTAAGCTTAAAAGTAGTAAGACTTTATTAACTAACACGGAAAGAAAGAAAAACAACAAGAATGACGATGGAACCTTCAAAACACTCTTCCTCCCTCCCCACAACCCTTTTTTTCCTCTTAACCAACAATGTAAAGACAACAACACTCAGAAATCTCAGTCAGTTTTTCACCTCTACAAATAGTCTTTCTTTGGTTCATTTACAGAGAAAAGTATTCTTTGCTAATGCTATGGAAAGCGTCTTACAAGAAAAGAATTCTTGTGGTTTCATTTTTCTCACAAACTGCAGGTGCCCAAGATCTGCCTTTGTGAAGTCTTTCTCATCTTTCACAGTTTTTCCTTACAACTATGCTCTCAGTACATATCAGCTTATTGGGGTGCTATTTTAAGGATGAGCCATTCCAGCATCCTTTCACTCATCTCTGGGAACAGAGGTCTTCCCCTTTTATCCCCGGGGCCGAGGTTTCTCATCAAACTTCTAACACTGGTGCCTCTGCTCATGATT
>VXBS01001263.1:262726-334257 GCA_013400255.1 Sitta europaea | reverse complement strand
CGCCCCCGGCCCGCAGCCGCCGCCCGCAGCCTGGGCAGGGCCGGGAGGGCAGGGGTGTGTGCCCCCAGGCAGCCGGACGGAAAGCGAGTTTCCCGGGCTTCGTTCAAAGGGAATAAGGACTAGAAAATGCTTTCCCATTGGTCCAATAAAATGCCAATCTCCTACCTAGGCAGCTCACTTCCTTGGGCTGGTCAAACTAGGACACCCCCAAAAAAACTTATATTCTGATATTGTTCTTGTAATAAATAGCAGAAGCATATATTAAATTGCAAAGCCATGGGAATAAAGGATGTTATTGTACATGTCCAGCAGTTTCACCTTCATTCTATCCACCAAATTATTTCTGTGCTAACTTTTTGCTAGAGGATGTAAATGTACGCCACTTTAAAAAAGGACAGAAGTACTTCAGTCATGTATCTTTCTACTTTCATTGCTGAGATTCTCTCCAAGATTACCAAGACCAGAAGTTTCCATCACCTTGTAGTCTAAATCAGAAAGTGTGTTGCCCCACCAAAAATCCAAGAATGGATTAAGGATTTTATTTGTGGTTTGCTGGGCTGTGAAAGACTCCATCCTAAAATGTCACTATGAAGGAATGGTGAAACTGTTGCAGATATTTCCAGGATTTTAAAAACCTGTTAGTGCTGTGGACTATTTCTCTTTTTTTTCAAAGGTCTGGACTGCTGACCTTGTGTGTCTAAAGGAAACAGTTTTCAAAGCTGTAAGGATATGAAAACCAGTATCAGTAAACTGTGTCGCACATATCAAATGTGCGGCAGGTCTTATTAGCACTCATTTGAAAGAACCTGCATAAATCACCCGAGGCTTTGCCATCCATGTGTCATGTGGTGGGTCCATGTTGGTTTTGATGCCTGATAACCCATAAAGTGAGTGGGCTGGTACAGGACTTTGCCTCAGTCCTTAGGAAATGTCCTTCGACACACCAGAAGCCTTTTAAGCCAATGACCATAGGTTGCAAAGTATTGCTTCTGAGATCACAAGATGTATAATTATTCCTAAATTCTTTTATTTTTATTTTACAAAGTTGTGTTTGGGGGACTTTTTGTTAGCGCTAAACTATCTTTTTAAGGCCTGTGGACAAAGGTGGAAATATTCAGGGTTTTTTATTTCAAACAAATCATCTGGTATAAAGGGACAGTATGTTTCAAAAATGTCTGCTGTCAGATGTGAGATGCTGATGAATCTTTGTGGCAGTTAGAGGGTGTTTGAACATTCGGTTGTGCCATACCACCATGACACTGTACCCTGGATGCCTCTCCTCTAGAGATTAGCCTGAGGAAATCATTTATTTCATTCAGCCCAAGCACCCAAAAAGGGACTCTTATCCCAGAAATGAAAGCATGTCTTAAGGGATCCCTTGAAACAGACCATCTTTAACCTAGGTAATTCAAAGATTAAAATTAATATTGCTGCCAGTCTGCTTCCATGAATCTTCAGTCTCTTTTCCTATTTTTGGGAGATATAGTAGTCCACAGATACATTTGGCATGGAAAGGGTTATAGTCTAAAATCATTAATCTTACATAGGTAGTCATACGATGGACATTAATGTTAGTGGAGAGATGGAGGACAGATTTCAGTTTCTCGAGCAAGCAGGGCCAAATTTCTCCTCTGATGTTGAGTTTTAGTAGCTAAGGGCAAAATTTGGATCTGGGATTTCATTTTCCCCTACAGTTTGAACAGAGAGTTCATTAATGATAATGGAAGTTCTGTCTGAAGTTGGTGTTCAAAGCAGGTTTGGGTTTCTAAACGACCGTTTCAATATTAACAGAAGAAAATCACTTTATGGCAGGATTGAAGTCATGGGGAGAGAGACAAATCACGAGGGGAAAAAAAAGTTAAGAAAGACAGAAGAAAGCCTAGAGAATCCTAGGTAGAAAAATCTACTGCTCCTTTTTCAATCAAGTCTGTCATAAAATAATCTTATATACTTTATTTACATCAACTTTATCTATAGAAAACACAGAACAGTTTTCTAATATGCATGCCATAAGCTTACATTGAATAGTGCCTCTGGCAAAACATTGCATTCCATTTGATCAATACCTACATAATGTTTGAAATAAACATTTTACCTAGAATTATATAGTCTTGTTAATATTCAGGGTTATGCATAATTATAAAGTTGTCATTTCAAATGTTGGGCTGTGGGAAAACGGCATGTTATAATAATCACAAAAAGAAAAAGGGAAGAAAAGTGCCTCTGTTGTTCAAGTAGGAGATGATGATTTCCATAGTGCTGGGAAACACTATTTTTTGTGTCTTTGCACAGTTTTAGTAAATTTGCACTGCTGCTGTGAACTGATGTCATGTAAACTGATAACAGAGAATTGATTTTAAACAAAATATCTTCCTGCTCCTAATCTGAGATAATTTTCACGTGCAGCATGCAAGGCCTTCCTTACTGTATTTGGCAAGTTACGAGCTTTAATCATAATATGAATCCACATTTTTTAACAGTTTGACTCAGACTGCTTTTAACATTTGCTTTTCTGCGAAGAGGCAGGAAAAGTATTGCTTAGTTTTTAAACATTTTTAAGGTTTCAAATTTTTCTAAATGCTTGATTAAGGCTCTTTTTTTTTTTTCTTCAAGGTTGTTGATACTTAATTTTGCCTAATTTATCACATATTTAAGTATGCAACATCCCTACACTGGAAGATTAAACAGTATTTCAGATTGCCATACTTAGCATTTTTAGAGTGACTGTAAATGCTTAAAAGAATATCCCAGATGAATGAAGAAGTTAGGTGGGAGTTTGAATATCAGTGAGGTACAGTTTTCTTTCATGAACCTGATCTGCTACTTCCTGCTTATGGTAGGCAAAGATGAATTTATGTTTATAAACCTGCAACTATTACTCTCTGATATTCATACTACAGTAGCAGCCCGTCTCGGCCTCAGTCAGTGGTATTAACCTGATAGATTGCATTCTACCCTATGCTAAAAAAGATGTTCTCTGTCCAGCACTCAGGGCTGTTACTGTCATATGCTGTGAGTAAAATGTAGCTTTCTAAAGCTTCACAGAACCAGTATTTTCTGAAAACAGTTACCATCTTTGTATTTTTCTTAGAAGAACTCTGTTGAGACACAGTAAGTTTGACAGGGCTGGTAAGGAACTGTGTGCAATGAGGAGAGGTAGAGCAGCATGACCCCCAGGAACTCCTGTGATGGGAAGGGGCCATTCTTTACCAGGCAATCTGCTCTGAAGGCCATACTTTTGGCCCAGTAGGTAGACACTGCATTTGCACACTGTCCAGGCTTAAATCCCCTCCTCCTCACTCTACCCCATGTAGTAGATCCAGAACAGAACTGTTTATGGAGAATTACATAGTTGGCATAAGATTCCTCACCTCACGTCTACAAATCTCCTATCATCTAGCTCCCAATTCTGTAGCAAGCATCATTTAACATTGCTAAATATTTTTCATTGCTAAAATCCAGTTTGTGGATACCCACTATTTAAAACATCTAGCTCACTAATTGCAAAATCTATAGGAAAGTCCTTACAACATCAAAGACTCACTTGATCCTTGGAGCTGTTATAAATGGAAAACCGTCTCTGTTACAAGCAAATAAGGCACTTAATGCACTCTTTCTGGCTGTGATGCTATTTTTCCTGTGGGTTTTGAAAATGACCTTCCTGTAAGCATCAAGGACTGTAACTTTTCAGATGAAGAAACTTGTTCTTGTTTTAAGTCTATGCCAGGTTCATTCCCCTATAGCCCACAGTTTTCAAAAGCAGAAGAAAAAGTAATCCAGAATTAAAAAAATAAAAACCCCTCTGTTTCCAGAATGAAGTTACCCTGTCAGCTTGCCTTGGGCCTTAGGTAGAGAAGTGGAGATTAAAGAGTCAGTATTCCTTTTCATGTTTCGTCTGCCAGTTTTGTGAATGTAGAAAGAGTACTTGTGGCTGCAGTTAAGTATCTGACTGTAGTATTACGTACGGCAATTTCATCCTTGTGCAGTAAATTAAAAATATTCTTATAAGTTTACCATGAGAGGAGTTCAGTATCAATACCATCCAGTCATTGATAAAGGTATTTCAAGGAGAAGGGTGAATAGCACAGCAGATGTAACCTCAATATTTTCACCAATTATAAAGAGCCTCTTTGTGAAGCTGTGTGAATATGTAAGATGATCTCATCATTTCCTATTTACTCAATACTTACCTGAATACGCAATATAGTGTAGCTTTTAAATGCATATGCACATGAGTAAAATGTCCTTTTGTAAGAGACTTTGCTAAAAGACTGCTTTTGATACACAATTTCTTCATCTCCTCTTCAAACTGAATTAAGCTACTTCCTTCTTTTAAAACACAACTCACTATTTAGAAGCTTTGGCTTTGATTTCTCAGAACAGCCTTACAGGAAGAAACTATGTTCTTTTTCTATTTGTAACCATATTTCTGAAGACAAACTTGTACTGATTTATTTTAATTTTCTAACAGAAATAGGTTCCTGCAAAGAACACTGGCTGTTTCTTCTTTTTCCCCCCTCCTTCATTCCACCACTACAAGAATATTGCTGTGCACAAAGCTAGCAAGGAAAACTGAAATCCCTCTGTTGGGAACTGTGTACACAGCAATATATTCATACTTTGAGAAATAAGTAAGGGGTTTTTTTATTTCTTAGCATGACATACTGTGCACTTCTTGCATGCCAACCACTGAATTCAAATTGAGGAACTAGGTAACATTTCAGCAAATTTTAATCAGGTTTAGCATCCACCATTTTAGGGAATATATCTGTGCAGCTGACATAAAGGTCACCAATTTTAAAACATTAACCCTCAGTTAGTCCCTTTGATTAAAGGGTTTGTGTATATGTCTCTGCATGTATGTGTGTGTGTGTATATATATATTTTAAAAAATTGTATAACCCAATCCTGCATAATCCTGTGACGTGCACCATCCCACCAATGTGGTCACGAGTCTCACCTTGTCTGCCATACTGGGTACTCCATGTATAGCACAAATAGAATATAAAATGATTGTCACTGCTTAGTGAATGAGGGATTTGCCTGAAAACAAAACATCCTGAAAAATCAGGATGTAATCTACATTTTCAGAAGTTTGTGCTAAACTGAAGTGTGTGGTCTGTTTCTAGTTAAAAAATATAACTTCAGAGTCAGAGCTTAGAGTGGAGTGGTTCTTTGCTTTCCTTTCTTCTCAAAATCAGTAACTTTGTTAATGGACTCTGTACCTGCAAACTGAAGATCTTTAATATGAAATTGGGCTTTACTCAGTAACACTAGGTTATCAATACACTGGATAGATTTCCCTCCCTGATACCTCCTTCTAATTGCTTTTTCTGCCTCAAAATTCTTATCTAATTTCTAAGTTGCAGGTTTGCAATGCCAGCAGTTAAAAAAATACTGTAAATTAGAAACATTTCAAATTTTTTCATTATTTTCTTTCATCACGTTTAGAAATTTATTTTCAAGGTATACTGTGAATTTTCAGAAGTAACTTGGGGGTGCCTAGTACACTCTCAAAGGAGGTAAGAACCAGATTTAGCAGCACAGTGCAGCTTGCCTGGCAAAGAATCTCCTTATAGAGAGAATTTTTATATTGGATCATGGGACTTCCTTCAGTGCATGGTCCACAAATCTCTTATATAAAATGTGCTTTAGACAGTTGCAGCAAGTAAAATTCTGTATATCTGGTAATATATCTGAAATGGCCAAAAATAGAGTGGGAATTTGCAGGTAGATGAACTTCATGGAAAGTTCATTTTTAATACACTATTTCTGACATTCTTTGGATGTATTCTTTGTACTTGGGAGTCTGGATGGTTTGTATATAGCTCTGATGCATTGAATTCTCATTCTTGAGAAATCAGGCATCTTTTCCTCTTTTCCATAGTTCTTAAATAATGCTCAGTTCAGTCCATGACACAGACTTTTCCAGTGGTGCAACAACCAATATAAAAGTTACTGAAGAGTGAAGGACTTGTCTAGGATGACTGAAAGAGCTGGAGAATCTGGCTTCTTGTAACTATCACTGGGCAGAACTGCAGTGTGCCCTTCAACCACTGGCTAGTGACTCACCTGGTATTTGGATTTTCAAATGTGTATGTGGACTTTGGCATCTGTGTAGCATGGTGAACTCCCTAGATAAAAACTGTTCCAAGGGAGATGATAGTGCATTTAGTAGGCAAAAGTGCAGAGATTGTACTAGTTCCTGCACACAACTGTGGGTGTTCAGGTTTCCACAAGAGAGACTGTATCACTCCACACTTGTGTGCACATCAGTTTTACACTCAGCTGTAAGCAGAGTATTTTGAATGTCCTGTTTTACTGCAATGGAAATGCCTACCATAATCAAAATTTACAGCAGTGCTTTTCTTCCCTTATTCTTCATAACTGATAAAGTTGGGCTAATTTATGTGAGATTGTTTTCTAAAGTGGCTTACAACATTGGTTTGACAGAAATGCTGGGTAGTCAGTTGTTCATATTTTATCTTTATTCTGCTGTATAATGAGGTTTTGAAGAAAATGAATTATCATAGTAGAATATTTAGAGCTTGAAATACAATAGGGAAATATTGATGTCTGCTAGAAACAAACTTAGTTCACTAGAGTCTGCTGAAAAACAGCAAGACCCAGATACAAATATTTGTTTAAAATAGAGGTAAACATAACTTGCACTTCACATTCACTTTACATGGCACTGTTTTGCATGCATATTTTTCTCTAGAAGTTGAAAAATTGCAGTGGAGATTGGGGGATACCTCCAAGGTAAGAAAACATCACTGTTTGTATGGCTGCCTTTGTAAACATCTTTTTCTGTAGATATCTGCTGTACATGGATTTAGATATAGATACATTCATATGTATAATTGGGGGTATAGACATTTGGTTAACTTGAAAGCTCCAAAGTGTCATTTGTCACATTTATTGTAGGAACTTTAACTGCCTTTTAATACTTATCCTTTTCCAAAGTGACTTTTTTCTTTTCTGTCTAGGGGAAAGGAAAAAAAAAAAANAAAAAAGGGAAAAAAAAAGAAAATGTACTTCATGAAACTATTGTATATGAAGCACTTATTAGCCGTAATTAAATGGACAATATGAATTTACTACGTCTTTAGGACTCTGGCTTGTTCTGGTTTAGAGCAAGATGATTAATGCAAATACATATTACTTGAGATAACCATTTAGCAGCTAATTTAGCCAAATTTATTACAGCAGTTAGAGGTTTTTCATTTTAGCAGACGGAGACAAGGACATGACAAAAGCAGGCGGTGAGTGTGAAGGCACACTGCCCTCTAGTGCACGAAGCTTTGTGGGAATAGTGAGGGATGCAGGCAGGGAAAGGGCTCCAGCAGCAACCGTGCCCAGATTTTGAGTAGTTTACGGGTTTTATTAAACCATCCTGCTCCCTCCCACTGAAAGATTTGCCTTTCATTCCCTTCTCCTGACATGGAAGAATCAGATACAAAACAAATCCGTTTCAACTTGGCAATATTTTGGCTGAAGTATTACTTTAAACATCTGTATTTTTAAGCCATCTTGCTGTGAGGGTTTAATAGCACAGTTTCACATTACTGATTGCTTTTACTTCTTTCTCTGTTTCCTAGCATATTTCAAGCATCGAAGAGAGCTGTCACTCTTTGGCTCTAACCAAGCCATTCTGTGCCTCCTTTAGGCCTCTTTCTCAGCCTGTTGGTGGATTTACTTTGCTCTGGTAGAAAGTAAATTCTCCAAAGACTTTTCCCCCACTGACCAGTGGAGATTTGGTTCATCTGAGAACTGTAAATTCTGTTTGACAAGATCAAAGAAACAGATGTATAAGTTCAGTGGTTGATATCGCCTGCAATAGGAGAAATGATCAAAGCAGCAGGGGTAGAGTATCTTCCCAAACCTTTCAAATATCCAGAATCTCAAAGAGGTCTACCTAGGAGCTATGAATAAATCACATATAAATTTGCCTCTTTTTTTCCTTTTCTTTTTTTACAGTTTGACATTGAGTGCATTGGAAATGTCCACACAGCAATAAGTATTCCGAAAACCATAGAGATTTGTAGGGTTTTTTTTTTACTTTTCTTCTTCCACTAGAGTTTCCAAAAGAAGATTAAAATCATACTTTAAAAACTTGTAAAATGTGTAGCTAGTTATACTGAACTTCAGATCCTGTTTGTCATCTCACTGGCATTAAATCCAAAGGAAGCCAAGTATCTTCTGCTTACTCTTGTGGCACGTTGTACAATGAAGGTCATTTTACCACAATTCTAACACGTACTCTATCTTGCTTGTGTTTTGTTTGTGTTTTCCTGTCAGTGCTGAATAAGGGTCAGTGTGTAACAAAGTATTACCGCTGGATGCAGAAGAACGGAGGTTATATCTGGATACAATCTAGTGCAACCATAGCTGTCAACGCCAAGAACGCAAGTGAGAAGAATATCATTTGGGTCAATTACCTCCTTAGGTAGGTCTCCCCGTCACTTCTCTCGCTTGAACTGCTGCCTCTGTTGCTTGTCTCTGTCAGTGAGAGGGCTAGGGAAAAAACAGCCTACTAGAGAAAGTTAAAAGAACTTTTCATATAATGCACATCAAAAGCCGTGCCATTTTGTTACAGTTATTGAGGCACCTGTTGCATCTCAGCACGTGAGAATATTCTTGAATTATTATGCTGCCTCAGTCTTGAAATAAACCCTCCACCATTTTATTGCATGCCCTGAAATCTACTCAATCTGAGCTCAAAGATAGAAATTATCCACACCAACTTTCAGTAGCTGTGTTATATATAAAATCTGGTGTGAAGTGTTTCTCACTGTTTTATTTGGATATTAAAAATGCAGGGAAGCAAACTGCTGGTATGCAAAGAAAAAAAAAAATGTTATCTCTGAAAGGCATTTGCCAGTTCACTCCAGAGAGAGGAACTTTCTCAGGACAAAAAGGGCTCAAACTGCTTCATTGTTCCTATAAGCATCAGATAATATTTGCACTGAAAAATGCAAAATAGGATTTTAAGTACTATAAAGTACTATTTTAAGCTTTTAGAACTATTTAAATAGAAACAGCAGTAATGGCTTGAATGAAAGGCTGTTCCCTGAGTAATTCTGTTTTACCAAAGTATTTTTAAAGGACTGGTTCCCTTTCTCAAGGGAAAACCAACAGTCACTGAGAGATAGTGAATTATAAACCTGACCTTTCTCATCTGAAAATACCTTTCAACACATTCTGTTTTGTGAAAATGTTCAATAAGATTGGGAGATTTTCTGTTCCATTCCAAAGCAGAACAAACAAACAAATAAAATTTGAAACCTTGAGATTGTCATGAAATGCAATTGTCATTTTCTGGCCTGTTCTCCTTTTAAGTTGCTTGTCATGGTTTGTTACATTCCCTTTGATGCCATGAGAGTTCAAAGTGATGTCTAGGGGTTAGATTGTGACTTATTATGCCGAGTCCAGCAAGCCCTGAAGAGACTGTGCCTGCCTAAACTTGCATGCTGAAATGCTTTTGATTCCCCTTTTGGGGAAGAGAAGGAAGCAACTCCTGGCAGGAGAGCATTGAAGGGGTACTGTGGGAAACCTTGCATGGCAGTGGAGTTTTCATTGGGACTTGCAATTTTTTTGGCTTGATATGATTGAGCACAGACTTTTCGGAATATATCCTTATCCTACTACTTTTTTGTCTCTTTTTTGCAAGTGTGAGGCAGAATACAGCATTTCAAGAGGTCAGCTTAAGGCTGACAATTCTGAACTGGAAGTACAGCTTCACTGCCCTGGTCCTTAACAGGGCTGCAAAATGCCCAGAAATTTTCTCACATTTCCAGCTCTAGCTGTAAAAGTCATTCATAGGAATTATGAACAACTGCCTCTGTCCCCTTTGCTGCATTTTTTTTTTTCCAGGCAGTAGGTGAAACTATTATCCCACAAAATAATTTTCTCTACAAGCAGAATATAGTCAACAAAATAGAAAAGCAGTGTGGTCTTCCCCATGTCTCCTCCCAAAACCTGATTTTTCTAGTGTATTCCATTCACCGGCCTGTTAGAGAAATATTAACATCTTCACTGAATTTGTATTTTTAATTTAGATTTCTCCTTGTACTGAAATCCACAAAAGATTCAAATGTCCAAATAATATTTTAATAACAGATCAAGGCATAATTAGGTCTACTCTTAGCAGGAGTACTGGTCTGTATACATTTCCATGCATTAGAAAGTATGATTCAGCTGTCTGTAAAAGGATAGACTAATTATAGTGACAGGGAGGATTAATGCTGTTCTTGTTCTAGCAACTTGTTATTCACAGTGTGAAAGCCCTCAAACATCTTTTGCTTGGAGGGGGCAAATTTGGGGACTGCCCTGGGATGCAACAGAATAAAGTCACTTTGTCAGGACAAAGCCATAAAGATGATAATTGTAACATGGCATCTCAATGTGAACTGTGTGAACTCTGAGTTTTCACAGTACACTCTAAGAGGCTGAATATGAGAGTACTGTCATTGTGATAGTGTGTCAGGCACCCCCAGTGCTGCCTCATATTGTTCTATGCAGGACTGTGGATTTTGTATTTTACCAGACTTGAATTTGAACTGCATGGAAATGCTCACCTATTAAAAAATTATTAAAGACTTTGTTATTTTTAATATTCTCTACCACTTATGTGGCTATGTCTGTTCCCCTGCATTTGCATGCATTTAAGAAAGGAACACATTTTAAAAGGAACAAACCAAGCAAAAGCATGGTGTTGTAGGGGTTTTCTTTCATTTCTCTGGCAGTGTAGCTCTTTTAGATTGCAGTCATGTTCATTGCTAACAAGTCACAGGTGAGCACCACATGAGCAGATGAAGATATGATTATAATGGGTGTGTTGACAGTTCTTTATCCCTAACATATGCATCTTAACATGCACATGTGCATCTGTCACATAGTTAGAGAGGTTGTTTTTGGTTTCTTGCTGATGTGGATGTATGTGTGCAGTGTTTAAAAAGTATAGAACCTATTTCATCTAATTTTTGGCCAGATTCTTTGGAGCAGTGGTGTACTTCTTTAGCCCTAGCTGAGCATCTTCTTAATAACATCATGTATGATATGCTTGATTAAAATGTGGAAAACTGGAATGTTGAGAAAAACACGTATTGAAAGGACTCTGGCAAGGTTGATAGAGAACATTTCTACAGAGATAACTCTAATAGACATTGCCAGTGGGAGAGAAACAGATTGGAAAAGTTAAAACACCCTTTCTGTCCTGCCAGGCACAGTAATGGGATCGAAATCGAGATATTGTGTTGTTGGATGATTACACAATGTAGCTTTACTGCTAGATCTCACACAAGCCATGATGTCCCACTTCAGCAAGGATGCTTTGATAGCTCTAAAACTTCACTAGAATCAAACAAGGTTTAGTACCTGGTCAATAAAAGTATTTGACTGCAGTATTAAAATAAAGCTTCACAAAATTCCTGCTGTAAAGCTCTGAAGCCAAAAATATGTTTCTGTGTTTTCTCTGCTATTCTTCCTATTTATGTTCTTTGTTTCTGAACTTTGATATGAAAAGAGGAAAAAATCATGAAACTGCAAATCATCCAATTGTGTTTATATTTGCTGTATCCTCTTCAGTAACCCAGAGTACAAGGACACTCCAATGGATATTGCACAACTTCCTCATCTGCCAGAGAAAACCTCAGAATCCTCAGAGACCTCTGACTCTGAATCGGACTCAAAGGACAACTCAGGTAACACACATGGTGTGCCTTTACACCACAAAAGGTTCATATCATGAAAGCCACATGATCAGCTTTCCAGTTAGTTTTACTTCTCAATTACTGTTTCATTGCAACAAAAAGAAACAAACATAAATTTAAATTGAAAAACACTAGCAGAATCTTTTAATGACCTTAGCATTTCTATTTCCTCAGAATTTTTCTTCACTTTCTTCATGCATTCTTGCCTACATAACACCAAACTAAATATTTGATTTCCCAGCTGTGCTTATGGGCAGGTATTGTGCCTTGTGCAGAGAACTTGGGATTGCAACTGTTGGATAAAATTAAAGTTCTTCTCTTTCCAAAATAGGCAGACATTCTACAGAGAAGTCTCTACTGTCAATCTTTATGACTCTTTTCCCTGTATAAATACATTCTTGAAGAATCTCACTAGGGGGCAGTGAAGATTGAAAAATTTGAGAGTTTTCTTGAGTTTAATGTTATATTTAATTAAAATGTGTGGGTTCAAGAACCTGTTTCTAAGCTCTTTAAGTCTGGGACTCCAGCTGTTTTTCAAAAGCTGAGTGTACTTGTCAAGCTCTATGTGTAAATTAGTCCTACAGATGGTCCAGTGTACAGATGGTTTACACATTCCCTGTTAGTTTTAACAGTGGTTACCTAGGCACAGGTGCAAATCATCTGGCCTTGAAAGAAGTGTGTTTTCCTGTAGCCCAAGAAGTAAAGATGTTACTCAGCTCTTGTNTTATATTATATTAATATTATATTAATTATAGTTATTATATTGCTGTTCTCTTTCATCTTTTGCTTGTATTAGTTCTCCTATGACAGCTTGGTTTAAGTCAGTGTGCAATTCCCACTGTCATTGGGAATTTTCTTTATCCATTCGCAGTGCTTCCTCTATGCTGTCTTGTTCCTAAATAGCCAAATAGCACATATGTGGAGAACAGTTTGCATTTCCCATATGCACTGGAAGTTTCTCCAGGTGAGAACTTTAGAAGTACATGTACATTCATGACTTCTAAAGCTGACGCAGAGCAAGACAGCATTCCAAAGGTGCACAGACATCTGAATCTCAGAATGAGATGTCTGGGAGTCTTGGAAGACAGAAGACACAGGGGCTTGTTTATTACAAAGGAATTAAATAGGAATGCCAAAGGACCTGAAACTGGAATAGTATTTTGGATGAAACCAACAAGCTTAGTTCAAGCTGTGATATAATCCCAGGCAAATATTGTGTAGCTTTAGACCACCTCACTCTAAGAACACTCTTCTCCAGCTAGAAACCATGGTCTTGAAAGAAAGCATCTTCAAAAAAAGGAAGAAAAAATTGTAGGACAAATTCAGTCCTAGGTGGAACAAAAAGCTGGATGAGACTTAGGGGTTTACAACTGCTACTTTGTTCCTATAGGTTTTATTTTTCAAAAGCAAGGGTCTCGCTGCTGCTACCCACACAAGCAGAAGTCCTACTAAGTGACTTTGTGAAGGGCAGTGTCCTGAATGCTCAGGCAGCTTTCCATCAAATCCACCTTCAGCACTTCTGGGAAATAGTTTGGTATTGACATGGCTCCCAGAAGTAACCAATATCTTTAGAGACAAACCAGTCCTTCCCCTCTCCACCTAAAACAAGGATATTGAAAAGGGAAGTACTTGGCTCTGATGAGTGAAAAACTTCTTTTATTAGGCAACAAAAGATTTCTGGCTGGTCTGTAAAGGACAGGGTTTCCTGAAACCTTTCATGACCCTTTCAAACATAGTGTGATAATAGAGCATATTCAGTCTCAAAGCTGCTTTGGCTCTCCTAGCCCAGTGGGCTAGAGTGTTTATCTCAGCCGTATTAGAATTATAATTAAATGAATTCAGGCAAGAAGAGTGACAGCTTCTCAGTGCTGTAGCTGTGCTATTTTCAATGGTCTTTAGATGATTTGGATCAATCAAGAATTTAATTCACAGGCTGATTATTTTTTCTGTATTTTTTTATATTTGTTGTCCTTCAGGAGAATATTAGAAGACAGTCTAGGAACATAGCAAAATCATTTTAACAATAAACTGGTTTATTAATTCATTTTAACTGGTTTATTCATTCATTCAGATTTATACACGAGTTGCTTCTCCTCTCACACAGGTGGAAATAAGCAGTAATTCCACTGCAGTCAGAGACTCTATGCCACTTCAAAAGTGGCAATGGTCAGAGGAAAATGAGATGAGAGTACTAGAATCTTCATTAGTAAAAAGTGCTATACGTGGGTGCCTGCCCACTGTAGAGGAATGTGGATGTGAAAGAACAATCACCAGTACATAACAGTGATAATGGGATTGTTCACTGACTCCTCTTTGCATGGCATGGCTACAATGCCGTTGTGCTCACAGCTGTTAACGTGATTCTTGTTCAGTGAGCAGATGAAAAGGCCCCCTCAGTTGAGGTACAGCCATATAGCATAGGCTTCTAGTGCATTAACAGTCCTGAGTCAGAGACATTCATGGTGATCAAAACTCTCCCAACACAACACAAATCTGGACTTGGATTATAATATTACATTCCTATGGCTAATGCTTTGTTTCACTTTCATTTTGCTCCAGAGGACAATGAGAACTCAAAGTCAGATGAGAAAGGAAACCAGTCAGAAAACAGTGAAGACCCTGAATCCGACAGGAAAAAGTCAGGAAATCAGTCAGATAATGAAATGAACTGTAATGAAGATGGGAACAGCTCCAGCAACCAGGACAGCAGGGACAGTGATGACAGCTTTGAAAACTCAGACTTCGAGAATCAAAAGGCCCCTGAGGACAGTTTTGGCACTCTTGGCTCTATGCAGATCAAGGTGGAGCGCTATGTTGAGAGCGAGTCAGACTTGCGGCTGCAGAACTGTGAATCACTGACCTCCGACAGTGCCAAGGACTCAGACAGTGCAGGTGAAGTAAATGCCCAGTCTTCCAGCAAACACCAGAAGAGGAAGAAGAGGAGAAAAAAGCAAAAGGGAGGCAGCATGACCCGGAGAAGGCTGTCAAGCACCTCAAGTCCGAATGGACTTGACTCCGCTTTGGTGGACCAGCCCCAACTGCTCTCGTCACCAAACAGTGCCTCAGTGCTCAAAATTAAAACAGAAATCTCAGAACCTATCAATTTTGATAATGATAGCAGTATTTGGAATTACCCACCCAACAGGGAAATCTCAAGGAATGAATCACCCTACAGTATGACCAAGCCCCCCAGCTCCGAGCACTTCCCTTCCCCCCAAGCCAGCAGTAGTTTACATGTCTCCATTCCAGACTCTGTTCTCACCCCACCAGGGACTGAAAATACTGCCAGCCGTAAAACTCAGTTCAGCACCTCATCCAACTCAGCCTTGGCTCCAGTGTCCTCTGACCCTTTGTCACCCCCACTTTCAGCATCTCCAAGGGACAAACATCCAGGAGGTCCCACAGCGTCCAACTCTTTGTTGTACACTGGGGATCTGGAAGCCCTTCAGAGGTTACAAGCAGGCAATGTGGTGCTTCCTTTGGTTCACAGGGTAACGGGAACCCTTGCTGCGACCAGCACTGCTGCTCAGAGGGTCTACACCACTGGCACTATTCGGTATGCTCCAGCTGAAGTTACTTTAGCCATGCAGAGCAACCTCCTCCCCAACACCCACGCTGTTAACTTTGTTGATGTTAACAGCCCCAGCTTTGGGCTGGATCCTAAAACACCGATGGAAATGCTCTACCACCACGTTCACCGACTCAATATGTCGGGACCGTTTGGAAGTGCTGTGAGCGGGGCCAGTCTGACCCAAATGCCTGCAGGGAATGTGTTCACAACTGCCGAAGGACTTTTTTCCACTCTTCCATTTCCTGTGTACAGCAATGGCATTCACACTACACAGACTCTGGAACGGAAAGAGGATTGAAATATGACCACATACTGTGTTCAGTGTTATACTCTGAGGCATAGACTGTGTTTTAATTTAGACCTTTAATTCTAGCACTTTGAATTTGAGCAGGTCAGCTTATTATCTCAATATGATGGTCCCCATTTCATTCCCTTTCTCTTTAACTTGACTTATTCTTTAATGTAAAGATATTTTTTTATTTTTGCCTTCAGAGAGTCGAAGTACCAGTTGCCTGCCATTTTGTCTTCTTCTAAGATGTGTGTTTTTTCCTTTGCATCTTTATTAAGATGCCTTTAATATGTGTATGCCTCTGCCATAGAATACTCAGTGTTGTGGTAAAGAGATTTTAAAGTGACAACCATTGGTTTTACTTCAAAATGATCTTGATATGATCAAGATTAAAAGAGACAAGCATAAACAATGTGCCCTGTTTGACTAAGTCAAATGAAAAGGGGGGTTTTGTTCCTAATTCCTTTAAAATAGGGGATAGTATTTTAGAATTTTATGCAGAGTTTAATTCTCTTTTTATGGTTAAGATTTTCTTACTTGCACATAAAATAATTTGGGTTCTTAAAAAGTTAATTTCTGGCCTGTGACTAGAATGTTAAAAAGTTGGACTAAATGTTAATTACAGAAACTTTAACTTAATTTCTAAAACCATGGTGCTATCATTTATTAATCTGTAATGTCTTCATACAATATGCAGCTTGTGGGCTGGGTTTTTTGGAAAGAATGTGTTCCGTACTGGTTTATAGTGGGGTGCTGCAGTCTCCTTGGTTAGTTAAGACAAAAGCCCTCATTAACATTTGCTGCAGGACTTAAAATTTGTTACCTCCAAAACTAACAAGCATAGCCTCACATCAAATTTAAATGGGTCAGGAAGCCTTTTTCAAAAAGGGCTTAAAAACAAAAAACTCAATTTAATTGACGCGAGGAGAAGTTTCTTAGGTGCATATTGTTTTGCTTTATTTTTTTCTCAGTGTAACTGAGGCTAATTTTACAACATCAAATAACACTTCATAGTAAAAAGGAAAAAAAACCAGAAGAACTATTTAACATGTTTTATTTTGGTTTTCATTTAATATTATAGAGGGAAGGTTGTAAATTTCTTTTTGTTCTTTGATTTGGGTATTTTTTGTTGTTTTATTTTTCCTTATTTCTAGTGTTGAAACCAATATGTTTTAAAACTAAAGGATGGGTTAATAAGCTTGAAATAGATAACTACAACTGAAAACTGCACATTAAGTAAAAGAAAAGAAATCTCCTATTTCGTCTTTGTTGCCAGAAATCACAGTGTAGTGTCAAACACTCCAAATGACTGTCAAATATAAATTCTTCTTCCACTCCATCTTTGGCAGCTGTTTGTTAAGGCATCTAATAACAGATGTGAGAACTGTAATGTGTACAATGTGTAAGTGTCCTTGGCTGTCAGTCCCATTGCAGTTTCAATGTGTGTTACTATATGCAGTATATACTAAGCTAATGTAGTTGTTTTGTCCTTTGTCTTCTCTGTGCTTTATCTCTAGTCCGGAGTGGTAAAGTCCCATTCCTGCAGTCCTAGTGAACCAGTGATTCTTGGGGGTTAGTGGTTTTTGTGTGGTGGCCTTCCTCTGTAATGTCACCTTATGCTGCTTCCACTGTCTGTATACCTTTTAATTTCTGCTGTTGCTTTGCTGTTGTGTATCCTCAAACCTCTCTCTCCCCCTTCCTTTCTCCCCTCCACGCGTTTCCCCTCTCTCTTTCTCTCGCTCTCTCGTTCTCTCTTCTTCACTCTCAGAGATAAAAGACTCTTAACTAGCTCAAGGTTAATGGAGCCATTTTTCCCACAGAGGAATTCTGGGTATGACTTACTCTTCCAGTGTACCCCACAATGCACTACAGAGTAATGCTCAGATATATTAAGCAAATTGACGCCATATAGCCTCAGTTGTTAACATTCCCAGAGTCCTTGTGCTCGAACTGTGAGCAGAGGGTGCATTTCTTTGGTTTTCTCCTGGGTAGGCTGGCAGAGCAATATGTAGAGCAATTACCAGTGAGATAGGAAATTCTTTCAAAGGTCAACTGGCATTGTTTAAAAAGGAAACTGAGCTTAGAATTGTCATATATATTCGCTTATGTGTGCAATGCTAATGTATTAACTCAGCTGTCCTTCGAATTTTTGATCACTCACTGCGTTGAGTCAATTTCTGCAGTAGCTTTGAATTTGAGAAGTAGGTCCAAGCCACAGAGGAGTGATAGCAAAAAAGGAATTGGATGCTAGAAATTTAATTAATGAGCTTTTAAAGGAAGGATTTATGTAGGTCTGAAAAGGGTGAGAAAGCTGATTGGGAAATTCAAAGTTTAATTCTGGAAGCTCTGCTCTAGCTATGGAACAATCAAAGGACTGCACCTATCAGCTACAAAGAACAGCTAGACAGCTGTTGTTGTTTTGGGTTTTTTTTATAAATGTTTCTGTGTTGTGTCAAAATGATTTCTGGTGATTTAAACTAACAGATAATCACAGCTGCTGTCTAAATCCATAGTGTTTAAAATTACAAAATGAAAAAAAAACTTCATTACCTGTGAAGACTGTGTCTGTGTTTTTAACTATTTCTTGTACAAATATATGAAATCTTTTATGAGGAGACTGGTGCCAAGTAGCTGAATAATGGGGAAAGGGATTCTGTTCGTATAAATCTTAGCAGTGTTACCAACTCTACAATATAAAAAAATTAAAATGTTAAAAAGTGACAGCTATGGTACATTTATTTTGTGTTAAGCTAACCGAATCTAACTTCTTGAGTGCCTGGCTTATTTGAAACATTTTTTTCATTGATCATTGATAATGCTGCAAATCAGAAATGTACATACTTCATTTACAACAGGGTTCTTTTTATACTTTTGTAGATTCTCATACATGTCATACATGGTTGTCTTTATGTAACTTAATTTTTTTTCATCCCGCAGGTGCCATTTTCATAATAAACTTCTCTTGGATTTGTTACTATCTGGCATCATTTCTTTTACATATAACCATCCTGACTAATGAATGCTGGTAGTATTTGTTTGAGCAGGTATTTTTCAATCATTTTGTAAAAAAAAAAAAAAAAAAGAAAAAAAAAAAGAAATGAAAATAACTAAAATACAAGAAAAAAATAACCAAAATGAAAGAGGAAAAAGCAAGATGTTATTAACACTTGTGAAATGAAGAAAGGAAGCTGTCAAGATGTAGGTTAAGAATGCTAATCCAAATACTACAACAAACTTGCCACCATTCTAAATTCTCAGCTACCCCAACTCATTGTCATATTGAGCATTTTTATGCACATTATCAAAGCTGAATAATGGACCTGCAACATTAACCACTATAGAAAGTGTGCATTTTTTCCTTGATTAATGCACACTGGAAGAGGTCAGCTTTTGTACATTAATCATTTAAAATGCACTTTATATTTTCATTTTTGTACTCTACAATGTTACAGTGAAACTCTTCAGTCACATTATATCCTACCTAGGCTGCTGATTCTTTTAAATGTGTACTTTCTTTCCCCAGAGTGGTGACCTGTAAGTTGTTGGTGCCATGCTGCTAGACATTCTGTCTTACCAGCTGAGGACAGAAACATTTGCCAGTGCAGAACTGACAAGGCAAGAAGCCTTGGTCCCACCAATGAAAGGGGGAAAAAGAAGTCAAATACAGTTTTGATTACACAGATTTACACACACAGTGCTGGCCTTAAAAAGGGAGCAACCTGCACAAATTCTGTCAAAAAAAAAAAAGGGCCCAGGGCAAGTGGTTTTGGTCTCTGCAGTGAAAATCAGGGAGAAGCTAAGGCACAGGAGATGCCTCTCCAGGTACCCATCACCTTTTGCTGATTCTGTGGCTGCTGCTGCATGTACAGAGGATGGGCTGGGGGTGGGACAGGAGGGGAGTGGAAGCCGCCTCACCCACAGCAGTACTTCATTCATTGCCTTTCTTTACAGTGCTTCTACCACAGGTGACAAATATTTCCAAATTCCATATTTTATTTTGTTATTGTTGAATATGCAGTCTCTAAGAATGCAAATTTGCCAGTAGCCAAAATCTCTAAGCAACTTTGAGGGCCTAATCCCTTCTCTTCCGTAAATCCACTTAGAAATTAATGCTACTGGGCTAGCCATTCTGGATCAAATTCCGTTTGCCATATAAATGCTGAGTAAAACTGTCTATTCACAGTTTGCAGCACAACTCTTTACCATGAAAGATACACTCAGCTGAAGCAAGAGCATGTGAATCTGGCTTGCTGGGCTCATTTTAAAAAAAAAAAGTGTGCACAATTGTAGCTCAGTGAGCCAGCCTAGTGCTTTAATAGATTGAAGTTTGGCTCTTTGAGCTTCCAGGCAGTTCAGGATGCCCACTTCCCAGGCTCCAAGCATGGAGTTTGATACAACTCCAAGTTGCAGGGGGTAGAAAGAAGCAGAGGTTAGCAGTGCTGCTTCCAGCTCTGCTTGCGTGTTCCAGTTGGCAATGGATCTTGTTTATGAGGTAGCTAAGGGTGCCAATGCTAACCAAGAGGAAAACAGAATTTAAATGCAGATTGAAAGAATGACCAGAATAAAGCTTAATGGAAGAATAACGTGCCTGTTCCAAGTAAATGTTAAGCAGTATTACTAAAGCCAGTAATTCCAAGAAGGGGCTTGAGGGGCGTTTCTGAGCTATTAGAAGGGTTTTTTACACCTCGACCATACTTCTACACATGCATCAGAGCATGGAGTTGATGGTCAAACTTAATAGACTGTTCTAAGATTTGCAGTTGAATGAATAAGTTTGTATATTAAAGAAAATTATGGAAAGGCCATTTCATGTGGGGTTTCCATAGTGATACTGTTGCACTTGTCTATCTCTGTTATCTGCAGCAAATTTAATAAATAAAATCAACTGCTTGAAAGTGGTGAGCCCTTTGGAAAGGGTTCTTTGGGGTAGGCCTAGATTCTGTCTTTGTAATATTTGAGGAAAAATTCTTTGCCATGCAGGAAGTTGGGCAAAGTTTCTCAAGTCATTTCATCAAAGAACATTTCCCAAAACAACTGATCTCAGTAACTACCATCTCTAGAAAATTTTTTCCCAACCCACTTGTTTTGCAAGGTGATGTATGCAGGTATTTAAAAGCTAGATGAAGGATTGCAAAAGGAAAAGGGCTCTTTCAAAGCCTCGTGATTCTGAGAAGTTACAGTGAAAGAAAAACATTTCAGTACTTAAATAATCAGCTCTGACAGCTTGCCCTGGTGCTTTTGCACAGTGGTCGTGTCACTGGAGTAACTGCGCTGCCCCTGACAGCACATTTATTGTTATGATTCTAGGAAATGCATTAGTTTAAATGTGTCAGTGCTCTCAGAGATATTTGCATAGTATTTTCCCTTCTTACCATTGTAATTTCTTTATTTTCATTTTAGAGCTGGGGGAGGAGGGTGGAAAGACTGGATATGCATTGTCAACTAATTTAATGAACTGTCATCTATCCAGTGAGTTTACTGAAGAGCCTACAGAAATGTTAACAAATGGGATGTCATCAGAGCCACAGATGCTCAGGTAAGATCAAACCCTTTATAAAACATTCACATACAGATCTTCTACCCCTGAAAGCCAGTTGGACTTTCAGACTGGACAGGGTGGTACCTATATATATATGCATAATAAAGGTCCTTTCTTCCTCTCTCACTTATTCTTTCATTTTTTCATACGTGAGAATTGGAAGCTATTTTCATAAAAACTATCAAGTCACATCCATATTTTTTCAGCAAATCATAGAATCATAGAGTGGTTTGGGTTGGAAGGAACCTTAAAGATCATTTAGTTCCAACCCCCTGGCCATGGGCAGAGATGCCACCCACTAATCGGGTTGCTTAAGGCCCCATCCAACAAAGCTTCTAGGAATGGGTCATCCACAACTTATTTGAGCAACCTGTTCCAGTGATTCACCACTCTCTGAGTAAAGGATTTCTTCCTAGCATCTAATCTAAACCTTCCCTCTTTCTTTTTAAAACGATTGTCTCTTGTCCTGTCACTATCTGCCTGTATAACAATGTCCTTTTTCCCTCCTTTTTTATAAAACCCCTTATGGTATACTGGAAGGTCTCCCTGAAGACTCCTCTTCTTCATGTTGAACATACCCCAGCTCTCTCAGCCTGTCCTCATAGAAAAGGTTCTCCAGACTTCTGATCATATTCATGGCCCTAACAGGACTGTCCTTGTGACACAGAGAGGGAACACAGTAACACACACAACAGGTGTTCAGGTTCAGGAGAAGCAGAGAAGAACTCTCTCGTTTATTGTTGACCTCGTATATATAAGCTTCTGGACCGCGACCCGAGATTGGACAGAGAAGTTACCACTTCTCCATCTCCACTGGTCACTTGAGAAGTCCATCAGGTGATATCTTTTCACAAAGGAATGCAAACATGATCTTTGTTCATCTTACAATTCATGAGAACTGACTCCATTATACTAAAACAAATTAGAAGGTTTATTTTCAGGGACAACACAGGACCAAAAAGGATCTTTTTGAAAGCAATAGGACATGAGATAAACCAAGGATTCAGAGCTCTTCCTTTGATTGACCTGAATCAGGTTGGGTTTTCTCCCCTACAGTTTTGTTCAGACTCCTAAAGTCAGCAACAGATAGTGGAAGAACATCTTTTATTTTCATAATCACCATGAGGTGGGTCTTTCAGCAAAGCAAAAACTCTGAGTAGTTCAGACATTTTTCATGTAATATATTTCACATTTCTAGAAGTATCATACTCCAGAAGTAAATACAGAGAGCTTAATGACTCAGGTCTGAAGCCAAGCAGATGACTATGTCAATGAGTTTGATTACTTTGTAGGAAGTCATAAGTTTTTCCCAACTTGTAGGAGCGGTGTAGACTAGATGCAATGTGGAAAACAAGGGATCTTTCTGTAGACATCAACAGTACAATGGGTTAATGCTTGGGCAAAAAGATCATCAGGACCCAGTAAAGGCTTATGGGATGTCAGTGGGCTGTCCGCATGCTTTGCAGACAGCAAACTGTATTGCCCAGTACTTTGTCTCAAATTATTTTTCACTGACTCTAGTAACATAGAAATATTGAGATTACCTTTCCCCTTACAAGTTTTCCTGAGCAGAAGGACCCCTTGTTTTTCTTGTTTGTAATAAAAGGGAACATAATATTTTCTGGCAAAAGGAAAGGAATCAGGTTTTCCTCTTTAAAAGCATTCACAGATTTATAGCGGAAATGACAGGAACAGGATGTATTAACCATATGACCCCAGCAGAATGAGTCTACACTCTTGATTGATTTAAAAGTTTATCTCTGAACAGTCACAAAGGGTCAAGTCTCGGTCTTGCTCAAATCAGTGAGAGCTTAACTAATGACTTCAATGGCTTCTAGACCAAAGTTTTGAGCCAATACTCATAGTCAAAAAACAAAGCACAGCCTATAGCATGAAGCACTGACCAATGAGTCAGGCTAATTGTTAGCCTGCATCATTTCCTTTCTAATCCTGTACCACACCAGCCGCACTCTAAGAGAGCAGCTCTTTTTTGTTTAATTAAAAAGCTTTTCCCAGTTTTCCCAAGCTGCATGGTCAGATCCATCCAGAGACTCCTACCTTTAAAACAGGTGGGGAGTGAGGCAAAGGCATAGGTAGGCCTGCAAAGACTGCCTTCCCTGTGGAATGGGCCCAGCAGCCTGGGTCTTTTATGTGAAAGCAATGGTGGAAACTCTGCTGGACATCAAAGCTTGTATTTTCTGGAACTGTACTTGTATTTACTGGAACAACAGTACTAAGTGATGGCACATCAGTGTCACCAGTACAGCTTTCCCAGACACTCTTTTAATATCATACAAGAGAGGGAATGTTCACACTGTCAGGAGGTGAGTATTCACTGAAACCAATTCCAATTTCTGTTTCCAACAGGTTTCCAATTTCTGTTCAGTACTGTAATTTTCTGAGGTCTCTTAGCATCCTCTGTTGACACCATTTCTTTCTTCTAACCAGTTGTGTTCATGTAAGGTAGCATCTTGCAGGGTAGTGACAAAAAATTATTTCATCTCAGGAAGTCCAGTCTCTTTAGATCACAGAAAATAGAAAGAACCAGAATTCTCTGAAGATTTCTTTGTGTTGAAAATACAACCTAAATGCTATGATTCATCCTCATAGCAAGGACTGAGGGATCTTGGACTTTTCAGGAAAGATCAGTTTCTGAGAACATGCCTCCATTTATTGCTCAATGGTACCTCAGAAAAGCTGCAAGTTTTGCCCTCTCTCCTATTTAAAAGGAAAGGTCCTTGCTGTTCTGAATATTTTGCCTTGCTACAAGACCTGCAGCTTAGGTGCCTGACTTGGGCCCCTTCAGTTCCTAGACAACTTTTTTCAATGAATATTACCTGAAATTTCGGATTGCATATTGGCGTGATTGTTTGCTTTGCATGAGACCTTACCCTTCATGTGTTCTCTTTGGCAGCATTTTCCTCTTTGTTACACCACCTTTGTTTTTGGCTTTGCAATCCTTATTGTCTTTAGAATGTCTTCAAACACACACCCCAGGGTGCATAGCACTTCCCCAGCATGATCTATAACCATTACTGCCATTCCATGGGCCTTGTTACCAAGTCAATTTTATATCCAATTGAGTATTTTACTATCAGTCCCATACTTGCTAACCTTATAAATTAATCTGTTACGTGGCACTGTATAAAGAGCCTTTTCAAGTCCAAGTAAATTATATCTCCTCCTTCATCGCTGTCCACTTTCATTGTCACTTCCTCAAAGAAATGAATCAAGATGGTTAAGCATGACCTCCTTTTTGTAAATCCATGCTGACTACCTCTAACCAATCTATATTAGATTGATATTAAGTCAGGACATGGATTCAAAAGGGGCCAGCTATATAAATGCAACCTAAGTTTGCTTCATGTGGAGATGAGAGATTGGAATCGCTGATACACTGAAGTTAGCTGTACCAGGTCTGATGGTTTGCCAATATCTTATTAGTGGCCAGATCCCTCCCCAGCATCTCAACCAGAATACCCTGGAGAGAAGAAGATCTTTTATCCGCATTTGCCTAGCCTGCTTCTTTTGCAGAAATGAATGTGATCACTGAGGATGAGAACTAGTTCTGCTTTTATTCGTCTGTGATTAAGTCAAAATCACAAAGACATTGCAAACCCCTCATTTTCAACAGAATATTGTCCCTCAGCTTCTGAGAGAGCTGTATCTGCATTGCTTAGGATATATGTCAAAAGGCAGCATGGGTATTTGCTTCCTGTAAAAATGCAGCCAAAGGATGCCAAGAGAATCTCCCACCTTGACCAAGGTGTTAGAGAGTGTGGGTGCCATGTCAACTACAACAATTTTCCCAAAATCCCACTAAGACATGGGATCTTGCTTCCCATGAAACATGTGTCTACTCTGAATACACATTCTGCCATTTCTGAATAATGCCAGAAAAGCAACTTTTTCCTCAGCAAAAGGTGGGGTCAGGGACTATAAGTTGCAGCAGTGTGAACTGCACCATGTCCCTTTGCTTGCTTGCTGAGGTATGAAGTTGGCAGCCCACACAGGCAGGATAAGGAAAGAGGCTCTCAGCAGTGAATCCTAGGAGCAGTTTAGGTATAAATTAAGTATGTTTTGCCAGCTTTTCTACCTCAGTGACTGGACTCAATAGAGTAAGCATAGTAGTAGTCTCTTTAGTTTGGGAGGAGTAGGCAAATCGATCCCAACAGTCTGCCTTGAGCTTGTTTAACAACATATGCATCAAGCACACTGAGATCCAGAGGAAGTCAGACATCCCTCAGGAAACTAACCTTTGGCCTTCTGCCCCGTAGGACACCCAAGGTGCACAAAGTGAGCCTTCTAATCTACACCCTGTGGAGGCTTATTGCTTGTATCCTACATATATACATATGGTTCCCTTGTGTATTCAAATCAGAAATGTGGTAGTCTGTGTACGGTGAGAGAGATGTTGCTTTGGGAGAGTTCAGCACAGTCAGTGCTGCTGCAGGATTTAGATATTCTGACAAACATCCACTGAAACAAAGGAAAAAACACCCCCACACCCCCCCAAACAGTTTGGCTTATGTTCCAGGCCTTGACCCTGTAACAGCCAGCACAGACATGCTCAGAAAAATAACTTGCCAACACAGTAGGTCAATACAGAGAAGCATAACTTAAAGGTAAGGGTTACAAGGGTATAAAGAAATAGTTGGAACAAGTCTTCTTCCCTGTTTGGAAGAGAAGGTTGCTCACATGCTCTATGATGAAAGCATTCAGAACAGAAAGTAAGACTATCATGCATTTCTTATGCAAATATTAAAGCAGAAAGGCAAAAAAAAAAAAAAAAAGGCAAATCATGTTGCTAGAGCTCTCATGTTGCTAGTATCTGGTATCTGCAGGTAAAACATAGTCTTGTCATTAGTATAAGATAGATCACAGCTACATGGAGTCCCACAGTCAAAGGAACATGGTTCAATATCAAGTGCATCACATAAACTTATAGATACAATCCAAATTACCTAATATCTTTAAGGAATCAGCTGATGAATAAGTATACACCTTGGAAAATATATCAGACATCTGACAGCAAGTTATATAACACACCTTTCAGGCAGAAATTATAATACTTTTCTAAACAAACCTGATCATGGGTGAGAGGTCAGATGATGGTAACCCTCCCTTCTGATGGTAAAACCCTATTGAAACAGTGACCTTGCTGAAACTAATGAGAAGTCTGCTTATACATGCACAATTTGTAAAGTTAAATCTTAGATAAATTAGGAACAATAAAAGGCGAACCAAAAGTGTAAACAAAAACAGCAGCAAAATCATTTTTCATGACTATAAGGTTCTGCCTATGATTTCTGGCATATTTTTGTGAGCAAATAGTGAAGTTTTGTGAAGGATCAAAAGTACCTTTTCATTACTCTGTTTTCTCTATGTTACCCTGCAGCAGATGAGTTGTGCTTACAGGAACCCACAGTGCACTTCGGAGAAAGCATCCATGAGAGCAGAGGGTGGGAACTGATGTTTGAGATAGGAGATATCCTTTAACTTCATCATTAAGTGTCTGCAGGACATTTGCCTTCTCTGCTTCTTTGTATCACAGCTCTAACATCCCCATACACCAAAAGTGACCTGGCTCCCCGTGGCAAGCAGGGACTCACACCAGCCAGGCAGCTTGGGCACTGAGTGGCAGAGTCACTGCAGGGCAACACAAGGCGTGGAACTCCACCACAGTCCTTGCTTGCATTCATCATTCCTGACCAGCAGTGTCAGGGATACACTGACTTACACGGGTGTGAGCACAGCACAAAATTTCTAAAAACTCTTAGGGCCATTAAAGTTAAAATAAAGTTGCTTAGAATATGAAAATTCATATTACCAGAAATCACACCCTGAAAACAATTTTCCCAAACTTCATAAATATTAACTTCAACATTGGCTCAGTACCAAGTTTTAAAAGAAGAATACAAACCTGAAAAACTCATCCATTACTTTAAAGGCATGGTGCTGAGGTGTGGATTGCTTCAAACATGCATCATTTCAACTACATGATGCTGCAACAAGACACAGACTTTGTAACCTAGTCATGCATTTATTTTCATTACTTAAGCTCATGTTCCAATGCAGACAAGGGGAGCATTTTTGAAACTGAATTAAACCACTACAATATTCTAGACCTTTGCTTTGATCGTGAATACAAACCTTCCTTTCTAACAGAGAATACAGAAGGAAAGATATCTCCCTGTACCAAACATGTCCCCCGAAAGAGTGGGAAATCCAAAGGGCCTCCTTTGAGAGCATCTTTTGTTGACTCGAAATACCTTCTCCCCATCTAATTTGGCCAGGTCCAGAGGACAACAAAACATTCAAGAGAGTGATAAATAAATTAATCTAATAAAACAATTAGTTGCAATTCCCTAAAAGTGTTGTTATGTTACTTAGTAGTGCTACTGAGTAACGGTGCTGCTGCTGGTAGCAGTTGTATTAGCATCAGTAGCATTGAGGTGTACTGCAGTACTAGTATCACTTCTACTATCCCCCAGTAGTGATGGTAGTGTTACAATGATAAGTTCAAAGTACCACTGGATTTTCCTATGCTTAGGAAAGTGCACTTTAGCGGGGAATGTTTGTTTCCAACTTCCTTGACCCTCTCTGCTTGCTTCTACCCATTTGGGTCACTGATAGACTCATTTTTTCATTTGTGTACAAGATTCCTCACTGTCAGAGGTTAGCAAAGTAGGCAATTTGGAGTATTTATGTTAGAATATTATTTTTCAGTTGACCTTGTAATACCATAATTTGATAACTGCATGTGACACCAGCATTTAATACTCTGTCTGGGCTGACAGATAAAATTCAAGGCACAAATCAGTAACTGTCCAAGGGCCTGATCACTACAAAGATGGCTTGCCTTTTCATGCCATTCCCAAACTAATGCTGCCCAAAGAAATCTACATAATCTATCAGGAAGAGTTCATCATGGTGGGTCACTGGTTCTCAAAATTAGTTACTTTATAATTTGCCCCAGCGGGAATTCAACAGCCTTGTAAGGGGCATGCAAGAAGCTTTTATTTAGTTGTCTCAAACAGCAGATGAATGCTGTGATGTTATATGTCAGAAATAGCATTTTCTTTGATGATATGGGTGGGTCTGGGAACCTCTGCTCCATAATGTAAGAATTGTCCCAGACCGGGGCTCAAAGAGTATTTAAGGGCTGATCACTAGCTCAAAACAATACAATAGTGCTAAAAATAATGATAATAATGATGAATGGTAGCCCAGTCTTATTCATAACTGTTCATTACAACTGAAATCTGATCAGATCTTCAAACACATCCCATCTGTATACCTGACAGCCCTCTGCTGAGCTATAAAGGTGAGTGGCACATGCTCAGTGAAGCTGACCCATGCAGTGAAACGGTTTATGGGAAATGACGATATATGATGAGAATACAAAACGTGATAATGGGTTTATTTATTGATTGCAAATAAAATTCATGAACTGTGAAGCTGGAAATGGCACCAGAGGGAATAGGTCCAAGAGGACATTACGGGGGGAATGGGAGAGGTAGAAAGAGAATGTATTACAAGTAAACTAAGTTAAAGGTTGCCTAAAGGCTTCTGATTCCACAAGAAGAGCCTCTGAGGATAGGATCTGAAAGCCTTTAATGCTACTAAGGCTTTGTCAGTAAGATATTTGCATTTTTTGCCTACAAACCCAAAATGCTGTATTAATTCATTTTTATTTACCTTTCTGGCACTTCTAAAAGAAACCTAGCAGGAAGGTATTAATGACACTGCTTCATAAGAGATAATTTTCAGAGAGGCTTTGAAGGTAGTGACTGAAGGGGGGGGGAAAATATGTGTCAAATTTAGGTTATTAACAATATAATCCTTAAACAGACAGTATCTCAAAGACTAATTCATCTTCAAATTTGTCTGTAAAAACTGCATGATCCTTCACTCTGTGTGCATGCAAAATTATATTGCATGTCTTTTTTTCATTATGTTTACTGGAAAGGGAAGAAGGGGAGATTTGCAGCGCTGGGCTGGAGGCTGGGAAACACAATTTTGCTGTGGCACCTTCATGCTACAGCACCTTCCATTCAAATTCAGGTCCCTTTCTCCACAGTCCACCAGCAAAACCAACAGACAAGCAGCTTTCTCTCACAGACCATGTGCAAAGCAACAGGGTAGCAACAGGGATAAGATTGGCTATTTTGTTGTAAGTTACACAATATTTTTGCTTAGTGCAACGCCAGGTGCTTGCTGGACAAAGCTTTGGACAAGCTAAATAAAAAGTAATTGCTCTTAAATCTGTAGCTAGAAGAAATCAGGAGTCACATTTAATACAATTTTAACAGCATGATTTTTTAACCACAGTATGGCAAAAGGATTCTTGACCTTTTCCCTACTTAAGCATAAAGTACCTTTGTGTCTTCCCACATTGAGAGACGACCTTTTTCTCATGTGAATTTAGGATATTCAGTACAAGCTTCTTTTAAACTTTCCTGTTGTGGAGGTAAAGTTTTCCTCCCCCTACTCAGATCCTTTTAAGATATAATTTATTAGAGGTTTACTCTTCCTTCCTGTACTTTTATGCTCTGGGTGTTCTATTTATAGTCTTTCTAATGTCAAAATGATCAGGCACACAGTCGCACGCGTCCATGGCGGGCCCCGCTCGGCCTACAGCGGAGCCCCGCGGGGGCCGGGCAGGGTTCCACAGCTCCCCGCCCAAAGGCTGCCGTGAACCGCGATTACATTTGTCCTTCACAGGTGCTTTTTTGTTTTCCTGGGGTTTTTCCACACAAAGTGAGGAAAATTACAAGTTCTGCTCGTGGCAGTAGCTATTTCTGGAGAAGCAGGCCTATGACACCATTAACAGAGTTAATTAGAAGCAAACCCCAAAGATGTCACTTTGATTGCAGCACAGCGAGATAGTAAGAAAAAAGAAAACTCTGGGTAGGGATCTTCAAAATGGGATATTTCTTAAAGAAATTAATATGAGGGAATTAAAAAAAAAAAAACAACTCAACAACGTAATGATGTCACAGAAGCACAGAATCACAGAATATGCTGAGTTGGAAGGGACCCACAAGAATCATCAAGTCCAAATCCTGGCCCTGCACAGGAACATCCCCAAGAGTCACACCATGAGCCTGAGAGCATTGTCCAAATCTTCTCACACTCTGCTAGGCTGGTGCTGTGATCCTGTGGGATCCTGTCCCAGTGCTCCTCCAGTGCCCTCTGGGTGAAGAACCTTTTTCTAGTATCCAGCCTACCCCTCCCCTGGAACATTCCCTCGGGTCCAGTCCCTGTCAGCACAGAGCAGGGATCAGTGCTGCCCCTCCTCTTCCCCTCACAGGGAGCTCCAACTGCAGTGAGGTCTGCCCTCAGGCTCCTCCAGGCTGAGCACACCAAGAGACCTCAGCTGCTCCTCAAAAAGCTTCCCCTCCAGGCCCTTCACCATCTTTGTTTCTTCCTCTAATTACAAGCGCCTGAGATACCTTTGAAAACATGCAGCAGCTCTGTGTGACAGCATCCTTTCCTACTGTGTGTCACCCTGGGGATGTGGCAGGACGAGATGCCACAGTGGTGAAATCACATGTGTGGAGACAGACTTTCCAATGTACCTGTTCACTGAGTGTGCAGGAGTAGTGTCTGGAAAGGTCTTTTGTGTTGACATTCATGCCCTGTAGTTCTAATACAACAATTCTTTTATAATCCTGTAATATATTTTTACCTAATTTAAAGTTCAGTGCTGAAAGAAGATTAGCCACATAGCTCAATTACTTAAATGCTTAAGACTCTTCTTACACACCAAAAAGAAGGAAAGTTTAGGTAGTTCAGCTTTAATGCCTCATGATAATTTCCCCCCTTCCCTCAAAAACAGTTGCAAAACAAATAAATTAAGCAAAACATTCAAGGCCAGAAACTCTTTCTCTTTGCTGTTCTTTAGAGGTCATTATCAAGGTTTAATCCTCATTTGCAGTCTTGTAAGACAAGCAAACCACAGTGATGGTGCTGGTTGAACTCTGTGACCTTTGAGGTCTTTTAAATTTGACTTCCAGATGCCTGGAAAGGTTGGTCTGGAAGACCAAGTACCTAATACCATTGCCATGCAAGTCAGTAGCTGCAAACCAAATCATTCACCCCCTCGTCCCTAATGGATTGGTTGCATCTGCTTCCAGCTGCACACAGGATCAGCAGGACTGGGCAGGTTAGGGTCCAAAGATGATGATCCTGGCCCTTGGCATGCTGCATGCCACATCTGTCTCCTACTGCCTTGGAAAAAAGCAGGACATGTGTTTGCTGCTAGCACGTTGCCTGTTGTTCATTATCATTTTAGTTTGGGCAAACTGCCTCCAAATTTGTTCTCACCCCACTATAGCTCTATAATATTTGGCCTTCCATTTTGATCACCAATATATGCACACTCTGCTCAAAAAAATATACTTGAGCTTCCTTTATTTTGGTTTTTTTCTATTTTTTTCAACAAGATACAGAGATTCACCAGAGATTTAACATATAGATATGTATCTATACCATAAGCAGAAGCAGAAACAACTAGAAAGCTTCCTGGACTTCGTAAAATGTTAGTATAAATAAGATTGCTCTAAATAGTTGTCTAGTTGTCAAATACCTTGCTTAAAACTACTCTTTGTTGATAAACAGAATTATGGTTGAAGCCATAGTTGTCCAGTGACTCCTTTGTCTTTTATTTTTACATGGTTTTATGACAGTTTCTATTTATGTTTCTCTCGTCAGAAAGAGAAATAATTCAACAGAATGGGAAAAAAACATATATATTTTGTTTACAAATATAGGTGTGACAGATATACAACAGATATAGCCATGTACAAACTCTGCCTTAAGATTTGGCCACTTCCATCTGCAAAACCTCATGGGAAAAGAAAGAAAACCTAGTTTTGCTATAATATTTTCCAAAATAGTAACTTCATCTGCTAGTGACTTTATTATATTAAATTGTCTGCTTATTTATCTCCATTAATTGTTTATTAAAGAAGAAGCAGTAAAAATAAGAAGCAAAAGAATGTAATATGTATGCAAAATGTAATTGTGATATCCAAAGAGGAGAAATCATATTGGAAAATAATTAGCTATTCAAAAATTACCATGTTAAATTTAGTCTGTATAACAGACTAAAATATAAGCCATTTTAGGCAAATCCCCCTGCTCCTATTAAGATGTATTTTATATAGATATGGTCCTAATTTCAATTTTTTCCCTTTGGGTAACAATGCTAGGTGCTATTGAGGTTAACATCACCCTTTGCATTTACTTTAATTCTCTTTATAATGTAAAAAGTTAAAATTGAAATGTACTCACACTTGTAAGAGCTTTGGAAATCACACAGCAAGATTTTTGGAGACCTTTTGTCCTGTTAAGTTTCAATGACACTCACCAATTCCCTTCTAGTGGTTCCTTTTAGGGGATCAGCTGCATTAATTTAACTCTTCTACTGTGAATTGTAGTTAACAAGGACTACACCTGGAGATAAAAGGAGCTTGGTGAGTGATTCTGCCTTTTGCTATCACTTGCTTGGTCTGAAGATAATGGTGGCAATACTGACAACATTTTAAAAAACAAAAAAAAAAGAGGAGTACTTCAGGTTTGCATTCTAAGAAACACATGACAGAGAGAAAGGGAGAGGTTGTTGAGGAAAAAAAGTTGAGGAAAGACATCAGCTTTGAAAAAGCATCTTTTTTTACCTAATTTTTTCCTAGTGGGCTCCTAATCCAAGCAGCCAATCCAGCACTGCACCATCACCACTATCCATATGAGGGCCCACCACAACCTCCAGTTCTCCACACTCCTGCAACACTCTCATCTTCCAACCCACCAGCAGAAAGGATCATTCAGCTGGTCAGCTTGCTGGTGCCAGAGGTTGTATTGCACAGGAAGCAGAATGGTATGACACCTGCACCCCTGGCCATGCTGGGATTGAAATATGCCTGTCCAGAGATGAGATCTGTGTGCATGTGCACGAGTCTCTACATCCCCCCTGTTACTGCCTTTTGCTGCCTTGTGCCCCCAGTGGTTCTGCCATGGGAGAGATGTCTCTCAAGAATAATGTGTCCCTCACAATATAAATAGCAAAGAACCTCAGACTAGTTCCCAGAAAAAGTTTCTTTTCTTTTTTTTTCTTTTTTTTTAGTAATCTAGACTTTCTAAACAGCAGGGAAACAAAGGGCATTATTCAGCTCCTGCACAGTAATGAAAAATATGTGGCTAAAGTACAATCTATTTAATGCTTTGATTGAAAAAAAAACCCACCTCAGCACACATATAAGCATCATTTTAAAAATGATATAATTCTGCAATTATTTCAAAAGGGCACAAGTTTCTCAGGATGGGTTGCATTAGAAATGTCAGGGGAGGGGTGGGAAATTCCTCAGCCAGTCTCCAAGACCTGGGTGACACAATTCTGTGTGAGCCACTCTCTCTGCTCATATGTGATGCTGAGGAGGGAGGGATATGCCACATCCCAACAAGACAGGGGACTGCAGCAAAGACCGCCAGAACAGTCCCATAAATCCAGAAGGCCCTCCATATTTGCCTCTCCACTGCCTGAAGCTCCAGAAGAAGCTGAAAGAGGCATGCCATACCTTCTGTGACTCCACAGAGATGGGTGCAAGCATCATCATTTTAACATCATTGGAAGTAAAATCACACACGCAGACACACACACACACACACACACAAAATAGGTAAACAAAGCAAAAAGGAATCTTATAAAACATCAGGGCATCTCAGATACATTGCTGTGATCTAGAAGTTATGAGCCATTGCCTAATACAGTTTGTACCACTTGGTGGCAACACTTCCATGTTTGATTTATTGAACTTTTCTCATAATCTTTCTTCTGATACTTAAAGGGACAAGTGTAAGCTCTGGTATGTGCAATTAATTACTTCAGAGAATAAAAATAAAATGTTTGAATGGCTTTGATACTACTTTCTGTCCAGGACTCATACTAAATTATTTTCAAGATTATGTTGTTTTATGTCATGAGACATTTCTAGTAGGAAATTTTCACATTCATCAGGCATCAGTGAGAAGCCCTGTACAGCACTTTCATCTTAAACACTGGCAGAAGATTTTTTTTTCAGTGTGAAACCACAACCATGACAGAAAATGTTGACCAGCTGCTTGCAGAGCACCAGGTGCTCAGGAAAGACAAGTTAGATGGCCACCACTGTGCAGGTTTCTCCACTGAAAGTATATTTTAAGACTGCATGTGAACAACTGAAGGGCATTCAAGTTGTAGTCTTGCATGGTGCACAAGCAACAACCATGCCATGGCTCACTCTTGCAATTTAAGTTTTATCTGCAAGACTTACTCTTCCAACAAAGGTTGTTCAGTGTCCCCACCCACTCTGGGTACCTCACTAAACGTGACAAGCAACATCACTAATGTCAATAATTTCTAAATTAAAGGATGTAAAACTACTGGCATTTTGTCCATATACCTGCAGTTTGTGGTGTCCTGTTCTGCCACATGTCTCTAACACATTGCTCTAAGGCTATCAAGGGCCAGGCAGGATAGCTCTGGGAAAAGCAGCCCAAAGTCACTCAGTGGCCAAGGGGTGGAACTGAGAATGGGGATGCTCCTGGTCACAGACTGTGGGCAGACTCTAGGTAGCAAAGCAATCCACAGACAACTGTAGGGGAGACTCATGTGCTGCAGTAGCCTGCAGGAGTGCTCACCAGCCCAGACCACGGTAACCTCTGCAAGAATGGGGACAATGCACATGGCTCTAATGACCAGGTGACTGGCCAGGATTTAGGAACCCTGAATGTCTGCAATCATTACCAAACTAGGCAGCAGCAGCAGCCATGTGAATAGAGCACCCAGACTGCTGTTGGCCTCCCTGGGTCCTCTGCTGCATTTCAGCTTCCCTGCGTGGGACTCGTAACAACAAACCCCCTACGAGACACGGGATTTAAAAAGGGGTTTTTAGATGAATAAGTTTTCCACCCACATTGAGCCTGTAGCCCAAGTTGCACTTGCAGTAGAAGGAGATGGGGGTGCTGGAAGATGCTCCTGCTCCACACACAGGTCCACCTCAGCAAGAACAGGCATTAGATCAGTCAGACACATGGGGACCCTGGCTCTGGCATGTGTCCTGTGACTGCAGTCATGGCCACCAGGACAGTCCACACAGCCCCAGCCCTTCCAGCCCCAACCCTCACCTGTTCATTTCCAGTGCAGACATGGGCACAGGGCAGGGAAGGTTTCTGAACTGCCCTAGCCTTCTAATTTACCAAAGTGCTAGATCAACACTGATCACCTGATCAACACTAGGTATTAACTGATATTGCTGATAGCTTGAGCTGAGTAAGCATAAGCTTGAGCTTAGCTGGAATGTGCTGCAGGAGCTAGGTCTGAGTGTCTGTGCAGCTGGACACCTGTAGAGCCAACAGGAACTGGGCAGCAGGGTGGGCAGGAAATGGGCAGAGCATTGGAGGCAAAGGCATAAAGTGCAGGAACATGTCAGAGTCCTGGGAAGCAATATCTTGTCAGCCTGGACTCCCCTGACCCAGTAAGCTGATACTCACCATGGCACCAGTGCCATCCATGGCAAAGAAACACTGCCTGGAAGAGGCTGGCAGCTGCCCTCTGCCCTTCAACAGATGCTGAAACAAGTAAGGTCTCACCAGACTGCTGCAATGCCAGGTGTCCAACAAAGCCTGCCAGCATGGTGAGGGACAGACAGGTCCCGACCTGTGCCAGCACCATCAAGGTGCAAAACAGCTTCCTGGCTCACAGCCAGACACTCCTGAGCAGCACCACGTGGCCAGGGATCTCTCAAACACAAGCATGCAGTGGATGCCATGCATGTGTCTGCATAGGAGGTGAACCTGCTAGAGCTGCATTAAAATATATATATGGATCTGTGAAATGTATATATATATACACATACAAATACATATACATATATATATATATACATATATATGGCTCTGGGATGTGTCACCCAGCCCTACCACACCCAGGGAAACCAGCTCCACATTTCCTACTCTCTAACATTTCTATCACTGCTGCCACAACATTCTGGCTTGGGCCAGAGCTGTCCAGCGCAGGTGAAGAAAAACACATGCTTGCAAAACTGTCCTTATCTCACATTGGGAAAGGTGAGCAAGTGGAAAGACCACCAATCCCAACACCTCCCCATTAGGGGGGGCTGATTCCCTGCCTCTGCTACTCTTAGCAAGGGCAGCCACCCCAAAGAACCCTCTGAAGGCCATCTTCTAGCCCAGGTGAGAAGCTGGCACCCAACACTGGCAGCTCTCACACACTACAGAGCTTGTCTTGGAATTGTTTCCTAAGTTGCCTCATGAGCTCAAAGGAGTCCAACAGGCAGATGTGTTCCTCCATCACCTGTGAAGCCATGGCCCACAGCGAATTCACGTCTGCCTGCTGGATGTCCATGGAGTATTACCTTGACAGCAGCGTTCCAGGCCTGGGTGCCTCCGCAATGACCTGGCCGTGGGGTCGTGCATCCATCACAGCGAAGGCAACGCAGGGATCTTGTTGTGCATGGGGTGCACAACCCCCTGCAATGGTGAAGGCCATGCTCACAGTGTGCTGCATGGCCAGGCCCCTCAAAGTGCCCTGGGTTGCTGGGAGACTGTCTCAATCAAAGGAGCACATGCTGACAATCTGGAAGATACTGCTTTGGGCAACTCTCCACAGCTCCAGTCTCCCCGGGGTTTTGCTGCATTTTGCCAGGTCCTGCCTAAAGCTATGGTTTGCCTCCTTGCTTGGATTTTTTTAAGGGCAGAAAATGTGACAGTATAAAGCACAACTTTGGTGGGGATTGAGCCAAAAACCCTCTTTGCACACATGGATGCTACTACTTCCAGTGCAAACTGGGAGAGTGTTTAGCAAGTGAAATGTCAATTAACATATTTTGCTTGACTTGTGTGTACTTAAGTCTGGGATAATTTGGCCCTAATGGTAACCAAACACTTTGAGTCCCCTTGGGATGACACCCAGCTCTGGGCTATTTTCTCAACTGCTCCAGAGGTCTCCAAGACCTACCCGCTACTTTCTCCCTTTGGTGCCTGCACTGTTTTTAAACTGGGATTAATTTAAGTCTCTCTGCCCAGGGAGGAAAGAGGCTGGTACCCATGTTTGCTTCATCCTGCTTCCCTAGGAGACCCATGCAGAAATGGGGTCTTTCCACCTCATGCCTGTTAATTACTGCCCAGTTTCCCTAATGATTCTGTAGCAGTATTTAGCTCTTTGTAGAGTCATTTATTAAATAATGAGGAGAGTATTTACTGAACCCACATAGACTTTCTGGGCTGTGCACCAACAATTTAGCACTTATAATGAGAAATACAAGCTTTGGATTAATTTTTAAGCATTCCTTTGGTGTTCAGCAGCTGCTAAGGCTAGAGAGTATGATGCTGTACTTCCAGATGGCACTAGTATCTGGCAGAGGTGGTGCTCAGAGATATGCCATCAAGGGAGGAGAAAACAGCAAGAAGTAAGGCTTGGGTTCAGCTCGAGAGAACTGGGGAGGAAGAAATCTATCTGAAGAACTTTTGAACTCAGGCATGCAGAAAAGCCTAAGAACAGTTTCTATTGCAAACTCACAGGTAATAACCGAGAACAAGGCATTTATGGGCAGAGGAGAGCCTGCAGTCCCAGTGTCGCACTCTGCTGAGGGTCCTGTATCTGCATCCCTTAGATCACAGGATATTCTGATTTGGAAGGGACCCACAAGGATAATTGAGTCCATCTCCTTAGGGAATGGCCCACACAAGGATTGAGCCCAGAACCTTGGTGGTGTTAGCACCATCCTCTGACCAACTGAGCCAATCTCAGGGCCACTATGAAAAGCACTTTGTGAACCTCGTCCTGGGGCAGCAAGCCTAAGCTGTGCAATGCCTAGCATGCTGTGGCAGATGCTGCGTTTTCCAGGCCTGGGCAGGACTCTCCAGTTTGTATTCCCTGAGAATGGGAGGCCACAACTTGACTTTACATCTGCAGTCCTGCATGGGTCCCAAAGGCACTGAGGAGCCTCAGCCTGCCCCAGGGAGCCCTTTTAGAAACCCATCATGGGGTTGCTGCTGCAGAAGCACAGGTCTGGGAGATGAAACAGGTGATCTACAGAGCTGGGGTGCTTTTATCTATTCCTCAACTCTCAGGAGACAGAGCATAAATATAATAGCACAGGAACCTTGAAATCAGCAGTGGACACAGCAAATTGAGACACTGAGTCTTAAGATGGCAGGGGAGAAGAGTCTTTTGTGCTGCTGCACAGGGTGATGCTGGTCAGGGTGCTGGCATGAGTGGTCTGGCCAGTGGGGATGGCAGAGGGATCCATCCCTTCAAAATGACAAGCCAGCTTGGGGAAGGCATGCCACCTGCAGAAGCTGTGGACACCCACTTGTCCTCCAAAATGGCCTTGTCTACATCTTATGGTCATGATTTGCTGACAAGGGGAATGAAAGGAAGCTGAGATTCCAGCAATTTTCATGTGTTCCCTCAGCACAGTCACAGAGGCTAAGCAAAGGAAATATGCTAACAATAAAGGGAAAGTGTTTAGCTTATGATATTAACATGTTTATAGCAGCAACAATAGTATAAGCTCCAACCTTATACAAAATTTTGATGAACTGCCAGTTTTAAAAGTGAAAGAAAAGTTTACAAGAACTACTCATGCTATTTAATATTAATAATAAACACATCTAAGCTCAAGTACTGATGTTCAAAGTAGTTGAATTTATGATCACATTAGTTAACTCAAGTCCTTTAACATGTGTGAATTAATGACTCAACTGAGAATAACTTAAAATACACTTGGAAAGCAACATCAGTTTGCAAAAGGGAGAAAATATTCAATGGACATAGCAAACGCTGACTCTCGGACACATGCACATTCTTTTTTATCAGAACATGAACTTGTGAAGAGAGGGGAGGTTCCTGCCTTTAAAACCATTTGCCCCCAAAGGCTAACTTCTGATACCCCACTGTATATTTTTTCATTATTCCCTTTTCTTCCTCCCCAATATTATTTCCATTAGTAGAGAATGATTGAAAATTGTCTATAACACCTAATTCCTATGCATTTCCTATGTGAATGAGAACCCAACTAACTTCATGGCTGCTCTGGACAGGAGGGGAAGTTGCCTCCTACTGTAATTGTATCTTGAGTCTAGATACAAAGGGTCACCACAGTCAGGATTGCAATTCTTGAATTTGAGACAGGAAAAAGTATGAGAAGAATGCACAGCTTTAGGTTTGGATAACAAATAAGAGAATAAGTGTAACCTGCATGAACTATCTTACAGCAAATGGGTTTAAAAGGAGAAACTGATGCCTCGTTGCTGTGGAAAATGTGGGTTCAGCTCTTTGCTGAACAAGAGGTGGTGCCCAGCAAAGAGCAGGGCCAGGCTGCAGGATCCTCCTGAGGTGTGTGCTCACCAAGCCCAACCTGCCGTGCAGTTTGTGCCTGTGGTAACTGCAAGTGCATCATGACAGAACTAAAAGAGCAGGGGAGAACAACTGCTCATGGCAGGGGTAGGCTGAACTTCACTCCCGGGAAAGGGCAGCCCTGGTCTAGCCCTGCAACAACACATAGTAGTGGTCTCTATAACCTTTACTGGAACAGGACAACCTCATCCCTCTTCCCTTCGTGGGATGCCTTGACCATGCAAGTTCCAAAATGATGCTTATATTGCCATGACACAGAACACGTCATTTAACCTGGTTCTTTCTTACTCATTGCTACAAGAAAAAAAACAAAATCACTTCTACTTACATCACTCCCGGCAGATATTTCTCCAAACAAATCTCTGGTAAGGGCAACTCCACAACATCTTCAGGCACTCCAGTGGTTCAGCATCCCAGCCATAAGAAAGCTTTTCCCAACAAATGACTCACAACTTCCTTGCTCCAATATTATCCCATTATTTGTGCGTTATGCACCACAGGTGTAGAGAACAAACTACTTCTTTATTATTTGCAGCAACATTTCCTGTATTTTAAGACACTTATAATGCTTTTACTTCCTCCTTCACTTGTCGTCCCACTCTCCTTGTCCCTGGAAGGAACAGTCCCAGGTCTTTTAGCTTGTCCTCACAGGTAATAGTTTGTAGGTTTCTGATCATACTTATTTTTACCAGTGACTAATAGGGGAACATTTTTTCCACTTCTTTTTTGAAGACAGAAGCCACAAGATCTGAGTTCATACAAATTTCCTCTTGAATCAATGAAAAGATATTAATTCCCTCAGAAATGTAACAACTTCAATGGGTTCAACAGAAAGGTCACACTCCTCTCTCATCACATGGACATACTGTGTAGCCTAATACTGAGGATCTTCTCCTGTGGGATAAATGAAGCCAGTCTGACTCTCCTTGGGTAAGCCTGGTGTCTGACCTTTGGCATCCTACATCCACGCACTGACAGACAGGGATCAGAGAGGAGTAGAGGGGGCAATTCCTCTCCCTCCTGATTTTGTCTTAAGTGCTGGCTTTGGCCAGCACTTTCTTCTTCTCAGTGGCTATTTTGGATCTGTGCTGAACACAAGGTTGATAACACAGAGACGTTTTTGTTATCACTAAGCAATTCTCATATAGAGTCCAGCCTTTTCTGCTTCTCATACTGCCACACTGGCAAGGGGTCTGGGGTTATGTGGGAGACTGAGAGGAGACACAGCCAGGACAGGTGACCTCAAGTGACCAAAGGGATATTCCAGACCATGTGACATCATGCTCAGTACAGAAAGTGGGGGGAAGAAGAAGAGGGGGGCTTTTGGAGTGATGGTATATATCTTCACAAGTCACCGTTACACTTGATGGGGCCCTGCTCTCATGGAGTTGGTTCAACACCTGCCTGCCCATGGGGAGCAGTGACTTAATATTTTGCTTTGTTAGCATGCACAGCTTTTTCTTTCTCTTTCCCCATATTTATCTCAACCCAAGAACTTTCAAAGCTTTTACGCTTTTGATCTTCTCCACAGTCCAGCTGGTGGAGGAGTGAGCAGCTGTGTGGTACGTGGTTGCTGGCTGGGGTTAAACCACAGCACCCATATGGGACTCAGACCCAGAGGATTTGTGCCCACTCCGCCCTGTCAAGGCTGAGGCAGCTCTTGACAAATTAGCAGATCTGTTGCTGCTCTGGGAACTCTGCTAAAATAAACAGAGATGACTGTGGTTGTAGGCAGGAGGTTGGGAAGCTCCAAATGTAGATCTTACCCAAGAGTAGCACTTGGGTACCCAGGGCCACATGGTTATTACAGTTTAAGAAGCTGAGCTGCTTAACTGATGGTGGCTCAGGTTCCTCCATCTCCTTGGTCCTGGGAGAGACACAAGCACTGCACTCATACAATTGCACCCAGACCACAGCACTGGCTTGGGTCCATCATGTCCATTAATGAAGCGCAGGGAGCTAAAAATAATCAACCTTTCCCATATCAAGGAAAGATATTGCAGGTGAGAATGAAGAGAGCAGAAGCTAAGTAGAAGGCAAAATAAAACATTTGAAGAAAGAAAAATCAAAACAACTTTCTGTATTGACACTTGTTTTTAAACTAAAGACATAATTATCCTGTAGCAAGCCTTGGCTACAGAGAAAAACATTTTGTTGGGAACTAATTAAAGAATTAGCCAGTATTTAGCTTCTCATAGATAAAGGAGCATAAGCTTTGAAACAGAAGTGTTTGCAGTAGGCTTTTGAAAACTCTCTGAAGACAGCCGAGCTTAAGTCTGTTAAGACTCTTCCTTTGACAATTAAATGTCTGTTCAGATGTCTTTTTTTTTTCTTCTTCTTCCTTGATTTTTTTTTCTTCTTATAAAAGAAGTGGCTGGTACCTTTCAACAGCAGGAATTTTCTCCCTTGCTTAGTGAGTCGGGTGGTGTGTCACCATGTATCACAGCCATGAACACAGGTCCACTGATCCCCCATAGGTGGGACATGAAATGGCATGAAATACAGTGTTTACTAAATTAAAAGCAACCTGCTGACACTGCATGCCACATCAACCCCCCAGGACTACGCTCTAACCAGACCTTTCCCAGGCAGAAGGTGGATCAGAACCATGTGTGTCCCTGACAAACAACCTCTGGATGCTGCAGAGGAATGCCAAGTCCCTTTTAGCAAGCTAATCAACTTCTTGGTTCAGCGAGAGGGCACAATGACAGTAACCATTGTCTCTCATCCACTGTAACAACCTGACATCCTCTGCCAGGGAAGGGAAGCCCATCCAGAAGAACAGGAGTGACCAGACTCTGCATGGACTCCCCATGGTGTGCGCTCAGAGCTGGGCACGTTTCTTGGGGATAACTTGGGCCTGGCTTTAGAAGAAACTTCTCTGCTCTGCTCCCTCTACCCAGCAGCCTGATGGGAGCTGTGAACTCATGTAACCACAAGTTATTTTTTTAGAGCTCCACTAGTTTGGACTACTAGTCTTTCTTGGGTCTTTCTTTCCATGCTTCTCATCAGCCTCACACACAGAAGGCTTTTCAGAGCCAGTTACACTTCCGACTTCCCTACTCAAATCAAGTCCAAGCTGGTGGCTAAGATCAGGGATCACAAACTCTCTCCTCTCTAGCAGAAAGACTGTGGGTGCTCAGCAAAGGAGCATTGGGCATGCTGGCATTGCCTCTTTACCACCACATAAGAACTGCTGTTGACTGCAGTTGACCCAGTGTGGTTTAGTTAGCACCTCCAGCTTTGTTTAAAAGAAGCACATATGCAGATGAAATTATCCCTGCTTTCCACAAGACAGATAAAAAACTCTACCTATGCCTTGTGGAAGAGGATGGGAGTTTTTAAATGGACTCTCTGAAGTGGAAGTACTCCATAGAGACAACTGTATGTGGGAAAGGGGAATCAGTTTTTACTAACCTCTCTTCCACTGTCATGCTCCTTTGCAATTCTCAGTGCAACCTCTGATATCAGATACATTCTCAAGAGTCATGAGAATTGTCAGTGCAAATATATTTAGCCATATCCCTTTGGGTAGGTGGGGGAGGAAAGAAACCCCTAAATAGCTGTAAGATAACAATTACTGCAAACATTCGCTTAGAGAAAATTTAGTCAAGAGTTCAAAGTCCTTGGCAGCTGGATGGCCAACAGCCAGCTTCTTCTCAAACTGTCCCTACAAACCTTTACTCTTTGAGGAGCATGCTCAGAGGAGAAGCCCCTCTGCTTTCCATAGGTCTTCTCCCTATGCTCTAAGAACTCCTCAGTCTGAAAGAAATGCTTAGACAAATGGCAATTTATTTAGACATCTCTTCCCTCTCTAACAAAAAAAAAACCCCACAAGTCAAATCCAAGCCCTCCATGATAGAAACCATGTTTTAAATAGGAAAAGGGAAATTCTCACTATTCATAAGATTGTAAAGGAATCAGAAAGTTCACAGCTCTACCAAATGAGTGAAAATGCCCTGGCTTTCATTCAACTGCACTGTTAGTGGGAGTAAGGAGAAGTCTCCCACACAGCCACAGGAGAAAACTATGGGATTCAGACTGGAAAAGTAGCAGGGGGAGGATGTGAACACTGTTAAAAATAAAACTTATCAGACAACAATTGAATCGTGAGAATGTTATCTGGTTCAACAGGAGTGTGAAAACAAATAGGCATTTCAAGAAGAGGGTCACTAGCAAGGTAAATAACTTCAAAATAGAAGGAAGTGACCAAGGAAACGTGCCAAGCCGACGGCAACAAAAAAAGGTCTCTCCAACAGCAGAAGACAGTCATGGATACAGATTACAGTGTCACCCTAGATGTAGCTGCATGGCACTGTACCCACCCCTTGCATCCCTGGCCACCCTAAGACACAAGACTGGAGACATTTGCATGGGACAGTGTTTAACATGACCCAGTGTTTATTGACTCCTATGACGTTTGGTTTTTTTAAACAGTAACAGGAACACAAACGTGATGTGTGGTAAAATACTACTAGAGTTTTCTATATGAATCCAATGCAAAGTGCCAGCATTGTTGACCAGCATACAACCTGACAAGAGAAGATGTAAGTCATAACTCACTCTCAGATATCTGCTGGGAGTACATGACAGTCAAAGTAGAACTAGTCATTTGCCTGCAAATAGACACATTTTCTTCTAGATGCAAGTGGTGTTAGAAACAGCTATTTTGCAACAACAAGAAATACATATAATATAGTCCAACATTTAAAAAAACATACACAAGACTAAAACTGTTTAAAAATGGAAGGGAAAAAAAGAGTGGAAGTCATTCTTCATAGAACCAGAAGTAATCTAGAAAAAAGATTTATTAGAGGCTACTTTGCTCAAAAGGCCAACAGTCATAATTTTAAGAATAAAAACAGTCTCTTGATTTTCAGCACTGTCTCCTGGCCTTTTTTCCTCCCTGCACAAGAAAATCCTCTTGTTGAAAATTGCAGCTTAGTGGCTCTGCACATTTTTCCCATGCAATTCAAAAGGCAACCATGTTTTTTAAAGAGCCATCAAAAACTTGCACATGCAGCATGAAACATCTTCACAGATATGAACAATGAAGGCACATTAAGATTAAAAAAAAACAAAACAGAATTTTTGTAGGATTCAAAGTTAAATGCCTTAGAGAAAGCATTCCTTTTCACATCTGGCTGACAAGTGCTGTTTAGCCATTTCATTCAAACACTTTGTTATAAAGACAAAACACAAGGAAAAAGCCTCTTTGAAATACCCTCCCCACTGTAGCAGCCTGCTTCCCTCACACAGACAATTTCATTCTTACAGAGCAGTTTGCAAAAATTCTAGAGACAGGCAAGACAAATCTATGTAGGAAACATCACACCTGTGTATTGCTACACCCCCTACGTCCCACTCCCAGTTAAACTACAGCATCTTCAAGGAGATCATCCCACTGCAGACAGAGCAGAGATCTGAAACAGGACTGAGGAATTGGTTTCAAGCTCTCAAGCCCTCAACTTTTTTGCACTTGACTACAAGCGTTAATAAGACAAAACTCTCTGCCACAGAATAATTGCTCTGTCTATGTACATCTATGTGTAATATAGATGAGGAAGATATTCGTAAAAAAGAAAATATGTACTTTATTTACAATAAATGCAACTATACTGCTCCACACGCCATTCACCACATGTTATTGACCACTGCAGAAAGCTGGTGGTAGCAACAGTGATAAATGAAGTACCTTCCTTTTTCAGCTATTACACAAAGCTTTTCCTCTTCCACCACACCGTTCTTCCACTGTTCCAGGCTCCAGTAAGATGTGTACTAACAATGCTTTCTAGTTCATTTTTAAGGTTATAGTTTCTAGAGGAAAAGCAATATTTGCTCTGCTCTGCTTTATCTGGTTTTCCTCCTTTTAAAATCACATAGGAGTTTCAGATTTATGTGCCATTATCAACCTTGCATAGCGATACAACAGGTTGTATTCCATCACCTTCTCTAAATAGTAATGCTGTCTTTTCCAACACCTCTCACATTTCAAAGGGTTACCTCTCACTCTCAAGGAAGAGCCCAAACTCTTTTGCCTCCCACATAAACATTTCAGAATGAGATTTTCAAGTTATCACTAAGTTTCCTTCAAGTCTCTAGTGTTACTTAGAAGAAACTGTAGTAGAATAATGTTTTTCCTAACATTAAAGGACATTTATCATGTCCTTTGTCTTTTTCTAGTCTTGAGTTGTAAGAGAATTAGTCAACATGTTTCCTCATATTCGGGTGCACAGTGGTCAGGCGTATATGACCACAGCTGGATCTCTGGGAGAAGCCAGAGAGAATAAGTGGTTTCTTAGCATTGCTGTATTTACATTCAGCATTCATGAGCAGGCCAAAGGATGCTCAGCTTTTCTTTTAGATTGAAAACTGCTTTAAAAAATACTCCATTTTCTATTATTGTTTTTTATGCCATGAAAGTTATTTCTTTTCTGTTCTATGCAGCTGTTACCCTTCTGCCACTGATGTCTAATAGTTGCCATTGCACACTACTTTTCCATTCCCTAGCTCAAGGGCAGCCCCATCACAACATGGCAGCCCAGCAGAGCGTAGGGAAGTGGTGCAGGTGCTGGCAGTCCAGACCACCTTCACCACCATGGGCAGGTGGCACAGGAAAATATGGGACACTGAAGGGAGCATCTGTTTGGAACGTTTAATAGGGTCTGACATACACACTGACAGCATGAGATAAAAATGAATGCAAGTGAGTGTATCAGGTTGAGAACAATTAGAGTGAGTGATAAATACATCCACTGCCAGCTCCCAGCTTCATTAAGAGCTATTCTGAACTGCATAGTAAGTGCTGGTTGTAGAAGTTCAGACTGATTGGAAGTAGGTCACCAGTTACTCATCGAGTCTAAAAAGTTTTTAAAAAATGGAGGAAAAAAAAAGTGTGCTTTGCCATTGAATAACTCTGATCTCACAGCTTGGGCACAGCAGTAGTAGTTACCTGGCATCACAGATCAATTGAAACTGAATTGCAGTTTCATCCAAATTATATATGCATGCAAAATTAAATGAGTGTGTTCACTAAGAATATGCAGTATAAAAATCAAGTCTAAGTTACCCATTACTTATCATATATTTGTCAGACTGCCAGACATATATTTTCCTTTCAGATTCGTATCTGTCACACGGAACATAGCAGATGGAGAAGTCGCAAAGCAAACACTTCTCTACATATCACTGGCCTTAAGGGCCAATGCATTGTGTACCATAAGCCTTCCAAGTTTACCAGGCTTTTGGGAGAAAACAGCTGTTTTATCAAACTGTGAAAACAGAAAACATACAACACATCCTGCTCAAAAGAGAAAAAAAAATGGGTTTATGAAGTTGTGAACAGATACATAACTACTTTCCCCTCGGTCCTGGGACAGAAAGGGCAGTACAGTTGCACAGTTAGAATGTGCCTCCTGAAGAGCAAATAAAATCCAGAAAATGTGATGACTGTGTAGACAAACATCTAGGAAGTCCTGTTACTGAGAGTTGAACCAACAGTCTAAGCAGCAAAATGATGAACAATACATCAACAGGTCCATTTGGGAGAGAATGTAAAATGACACTCTACAAATATCCAATTTAATTTCCCATGTCAAATATCTCTCTGTGCATGTTAGCAGCCTGCCAACTGATTTTAAACTTACAAGCCATTGAACTAGAACTTTTTTTCCCCATAAAGTGCAAATAAGACTCAGTTTTTTACCACTAGTTCCAATGACCATTATCTTAGTTACAATAGTGATCAAAAGCCAATTGGCTGAGCCACTACCATTAGACTTGAGTATCATATACTCTTTTTTAAAAAAAACCCTGGCTATTTTTTCCAGCGAAAGGCAAAGACCAAACAAGTCTTTCTTCTACCACAAGCAGCATGACAGGAGGCTGCCTTAAGTACCGTCAGTGTAAGATGCACATGCTAGACACAACCGGTGCATTCTTGTGCATAAAAATGTTTTGCCCTTATTTGCTGGAAATGGAAGTCATCTTTGGGATCTTATTTCCTCACAAAGAGTTCATGAACAGTTGATTAGTCTTCATTAAGAGGTGCTTCTCTCTTCCTCGCATCTACATCAAAAAGAAAAAAAAGCAACAAGTGGTTAAATCAGGGGGTTCTGACTATATTCATCTGAAAACTCAGAAACAGAAAAAAATTGGTTTGTTTTCAATGGGCAACACCTTCCATTTCAGAATCATGCATGAATCCACTATGTGGACTGAACCACTATATGATACCACAGCATGATAACAAGGACAGTCACACAAAGATCTTGTACATTTGTCATGTTCAAATTGAAGATCACTCATGCAATACTTAACTGACCCAATAAACTGGATACTTTACCCCAGCACCTCTTGGCCCCTTTTTCATGACCCTCTTTAATGGTGAAACCAGCATTTGCTTTGCATATGAGCTACAGAGATGACAACAGTCCTGAAAATCGTTTGACTAATTACAACTTTGCCCAGCTGCTGACATTTTCAAAAAGACAAGTGCTCTCCACACTATTTTGAAGAGGTAGCCCCTGAACACCAGATCTTAAACTGCTCTTAACAGCAAACCTTAGATCATGGTCCCAGGTAGGGTGTTGGAACACATCTGGACAACTCAGTCCATGACTCATGTGCTATTACTACAGTAGCAGGCAGTGTGGCTGCCATTAGAAAGCTGGGTCACCTCTTTGGGGGCTTCTGCCCTTTACTAATACAGAAGACAGACCGTAATTGTCCAGAACTTTTAGAGAACACAATTATTAAACTGTCTGTGAAAGTCTAAACAGGGTTTTAAACAGGGTTTGGAAGAGGCAAAATATATCTCCCAAATACCAAAAGAAGAGCTGACTCCCTGTGACTGGAGTAGCCACCCAGGGTAGGAAAAGAACCTCAGTCATTTGGGACTCAAATCAGAAACTGTCCCTCCCATTTTGTTCATCAGGGATTCTAGGGTCAGGCCTGAATCTTTTGTCACAACTTCTCCACTTTGCATAAAATAAATGATCAGCAATTAGAGGTGAAACAGTTTTCTAAAACTGCATTACATATGCTCATAGCTACAGAACCACTCCTGGTCTATCTTTGACTTTGGAAATATCAAAAAGCATTAAATTCTTTCTGGTGAACATTTATTTAAAAAATCATACCAGTTAAGTTCCTGAACTTCTTTTTGGCTTCTGCTCTTTCTTCGGCATCAAAATACCACACGGTCATGGCATACCTATAAAAGAAAGAAACCTTGCATTTCTTTCCACTTTTGATATTAAAAGAGAACACTGAAGTTTTATGCTCATGGGGAAAGCAAAAACAAAACTGGATTAGTACACTAAAAAAAACAGAATTAAAATGACACATCTTTATAGGCAAACACAGACAGTATTTTAGCATGTATTTTAACAAGTCAGATAGAAATATAGGTGAGAATTTCTGCTGGAGACACAAAAGAGAGCACAGCCCCTGGTAACAGAGGGCAAAAGTGACTTCCAGACCTTTGCATGTTTTTCTGTTCTGGGATGCCTGTAGGCAGCTTGGGGGCTGCCCTGCATCACATCAGCTTTTCACAGCCTGCTGACAGATGGTAGCCCCAACAATCCCCATAGTGTTACAAGGGCAAAAGAATAACCCAGCACCTCCCAGCTAAATAGCTATGCCCAGCTTGTAAGATTTCTCCTGTCAACGGTTAAGGGCTTTTTTTTCCAACACATGAGGAAATGTATCATTCAAGCTTGCCCCTCCTTACTTAATAAGAGAATTCCCAATGACTGAAAACCAGAAAATTCACTCAACGTCTATTTTTTATGCACATATATTTAAACAGGATGGCCATAATTTTGATTAAAAATATTGGCAGAAGAGATGCTTTGGGTTTTTTCCTAGCCAAAAACCAGTACTGAATATGCTACTTACCTGGTTGCATAAGAAGGCTGGACTTCATGTGGGTTCCTTCGATCTGACCAAAAAAAAAGTAATCGGTCAAAAATCGGCTCAACATCTGCTACATAGGACTTTCCTTCTGGGAATATTCGAAGAATTCCACCATGCAGCTGAAAGAAAAGGAAGGATTGTTTTTTGCACATATAAATAGTCACACATGAAAAATTACTTATTTCTCCCTCCTCCACACCTAACAAATGGGAATAAACACCTAGTGATACACATGACAACCCTGAGAAACCTTGCTGTGTCTCTTGGCCACTGATTTTACCAAACAGTTTGTAATGTCCCAGCAAAAGACCAGTCTGAGATCAGGCTCTCTTCCCAACAATTATTAGATACTGCTTATGGTATTTCACAACCCATGCCTAATATTTTAGGAATTAACTTTTACACCTTGGGAAGAGTGAAGTCTGTTTTACTGTTAGACTTGTAAAACTTCTTAAATGCATTATAGATCCCAGCCACCATTCTGCCTACTTATAACAGCCTGGTTTCTCTACCATATGATTTCTGTCTTTCCTTATGCCACGATTTTCAGGAAAAAGGTTTGGCGATCTGCACACACTCTAGAAACTGCAAAAGATGAAGATGAACCCTGCCTCCTCCTGCTGCTGTTAGAGGGCTCTTTGGAGACTTTAATGCTACATCACAGAATGCAGGGAAATACTGTCAGTGCAGCACCAACCTGACACAGTACCTCCATGCCACATGTAGACCTCACTGAGAAGCTATTAAGTCAGCTTTTAAAGCCACATGGTTGTTTTCGAAGCATGATTACACTCTTACATTGCATGTCCTCCAGCATACACTTAAATAAAATCACCATCACATCTACATAATTAACTCCATCAGTGTCCTGCATTTCAGTTAGCTTTTCTTAATGCTTACTTGGGTGCCTTCACTATCTGGATAAGGGTGCAATGCTCAAAAGAAACCGGATATTTGCATTTCCTCCCAAATCTCCTTCCTTCATTACATTGAGATGTTTCACTGTCCTGCTCTCTGTAATGGGATGTGCTTTTCTGCTCAACACTGCATTTTTCAATGGCATTGCCTCTGTATCTGAACTCACTTATGGGAGTTCATAATATTTACATATGCTAAAAGAGCATATTGGCCCAAAAAGAGGTTAGAGAAGCAAAAAACATTGGACAATTTTCAATCAATAACCCCTGTGAATGGTTTACGCTGCATTAAGACAACAGACTTGCAAAGAGACATCCTGCAATTTCACAAGCCCTTCTTTTGTTTCTAATTTAAAGGTATGGCACATTCAAGGCTGACTTAACTGCCTTATAGTAATATAGGCAGAAACAAGAGTTCCATCCGGTCAAGAGACCCACTGGTAGAATCAAATCATGTGTTTGATCCTCTTCCTAAGACCCACAAATAAGAAAAGGGAACTGCCTGGGTATCTTCTGCAGGTTAGCCTGAAGTATCAAGAATGATAAAGTCACAAATTTGGGCTGTCATTTTACTCTGCTCCCAGAATCCACTTATTCTGTAGTGAATTGATTTTCTTTTTCTGCTGTTTCCTCTAAACAAAGTGTTAAGAGCATACAGCCCAGTGCCTATAGCTTTATTACATAGCAACAAAACAGCATGTGTGTAGAATGGGAGAGAGGACAATAAGGAAACAGTTCAGATTCTTACTTCCAAAGCACTGCCAAAAACACCCAGAAGAAAACCAAGAAGAGATGAAGAATGGACCAGCAGTTCAGAAGATCATCAGAGTTCACAGAAACAATGGACAGCTCCAAAGCTGTGTTTCTGAAGTAGCTTTCCTTGCTGTTGTGCCTCAACCCCATGGCTCACTCACCTTGGAGTCCCAGTTCTTATTCAGGTAATAAATACAGGTGATGCAGCGCCCGTCACCATTCGGATTGTCCACATGACGCACATACCCAGTCCCATTCCCAGGATAGCAAGCAACCATAGCCTGAAAGACACAGATTGTAAAATAATTAATTCTACAAGATACCTACCTTCAGTTTTAATTTTCTAAGCATCCTCCCACCACCAGTTTGGCTCAGTATTTTTCAGATGATCAATCCAAAGTCTAGAGCAGACATCGCCTGAAGGTACCTTTGCACAAACATCTTTCACAGGACAGCTCAGCCAGTGTGAAATTAAAAACTGGAATACAAATACCCTTCATAATTCACAATATATACACTAAAACTAATGGAAAAAAACTTGAAACTAGAGCACTAGTATGCATGGTACAAGTTTGTTACAAGCTACGTGACTTTGAGGCAGTTTCATCTGAAATCTGCTTGGGTTTCTACAGATAAGCAGTCATTGCAAAACTGATTTTTCAGTCATAATGAAAGTACAAAGCAATCCCAGGATGTCATGCTTTACTACCACCATCCTCCTCTATTCATATCTTCCATTGTCATATACACCCCTCTGTCCAACTCAAAGTGAGGGTCCCCAGGAAGTGCTGGTAAAAGTCCATAGAGCAAAGTCTGCAAAAAGCTGCAACTCCTTTGTGCTGTGTTTGCACAGGGCAGTACATGTTTGCTTTCATGGACTGAGCCACAGAACTAACCAAACAGCTTTCAGAGCATACTTCTCTCTTTGATCATCTTCAGACTTGCTGATACAATCGCTTAATTCGTGGTTTAAATTTCACCTTGAATGATGAGATAAGCCTAACATGAATTATTCCAAACCACATGACAATCATTAGGTCATAAAAGGTTTTTACAGCAAAAACACATTAAACTTAGTTGACTTGATTAGCAGCCTAAGCAGAATGCAGGGAAGGGCAGGTGAGACTGCTGGTAGTATACTAGATCTTTGTCTCAGTCACTCTTCACTAGTGGGGTTACTTGGCAGTGATACCGACCACGCCACCCCTAAAGCTGCTGCAATAACGTCTTGTTCCCACTCCCCTGACATTGCCAGATTGCTTGCCTGTATTAGCAGCAAGAGTAATGAGAAATGATGGACTGAATTCTTTTGGAAAACTGCAGATAGTGGTCAGATGCGGTTTCTGCAGAGATGAGAGAGCAATCATCACTCCTCAATATATGTGATGTGCTCCCATAAATAAGTTGTGCAGAAAACACACCATAGGCTCAAGTTCAGCTCACTGTCACCAGGTCGACCAGGATGACCTGAGGGTTCCCAAGTTCCCCCAGGGAGCAGAGCTGCTGGCAGCCCCCAACCTGTACTTCTGCAAGGAGCTCTTCCTTCCCAGGGGCAGGAGTTAGATTTGCCCATGTTTAATTTCATAAGGTTTCTGCTGGCCTGCTTCCCCAGTCTATCTGGTTTTCTTTTAGTGGAAGCCTTGTCCTCAAGGGCATCAACTGGTCCCCCTCAGTTTGGTGTCTTCTGCACAGCTGAAGAGTACACTCTGCCATCTGTTTCAGGTTACTGACAAATAAAGGTGTTTAACACAACAGGTCCCATGAGAGCTCCCTGTGGTGTCCTATTTGGTAGCAGCCTCCAGGTAAAAGATGTCTGATTGACCACAACCCTCCAAATCCAACCATCCAATCAGTTCTTTACCCATCTACTTTTCCATGCATTCAGACCATAAAGTCCTAACTTCAGCTATAACAGTGTTTTACATGCCTGTCCCATAGAATGAGGATATGATTGTGCACCATTTGCATGACCTGCTCCAATGATCTGATATGCACAGTTGCTAATGTAATTGATAGCTGGAGATTGACAGTATAGGCGTTGGTAAGAGCAGTTGAAATTTTTATCTAGGAACCCCAGAACTCTGTTTTCTCCTTCCGAACACATGCAAAAGGCACGCTGTAGGTACAGGATAGCACATGCTGGTTTAATCACCAAGGAAGTTTTAATGTGCCAACACCAGCACAGAAGCTACTGCCAGCCAGCACAGTGGATCCCTTGAACCCTCTGCTACCAAGAACAAAACCCACCCACAGGAGTCAGCCATGTATGAATTCACTTTCCCCCCACATTAAGCACCAGAACAGCACCTGAAGGCAGCAGTAAGTCACTAGAGCCCACTCTCCACACCTCAGGCCACAGATGCCTAGAGACTAGTGGCCTGCACGGTCAGGGCATTATGCTAAACAAAAGCAAGTACTTTTAATTCCAAGTAACAAGCCCTCTTCCATCACACCTGGCAGTTAGGTAGATGCCTTGCTGTAGATCCTGTCTCCTCTGTTGTCATTCTGGTGTTATAAATGGCTCCAGAGCTGCCACTGATTTCAAAATCAGCCTGATAATAGGAGTAAGGGCCAGCATAGCACGTGAAACAAGTTTGTTAAGGGCCTAAATCTGATGGAAACCACAAATCAGCTGTATGTGCAATATAAAAGTGGTCTGAGGGAGCTGTGCCCTCACCAGCGAGGACAACCAACCTCTTGCATTCCCCCACCCCAGTTACTAGCACAGCACCTCACGCAGGGGCACTTTCACCTATCCCATGCCCAGTGAGCAGCATTAGGTCTAACAATTAAAACAGTAACCTTTGGCAAAATGGATCATCATACACTGGGAAACATGACCCTGGTGCCCCTGAAGCCACTCCATCATTCCCTTCCTCACTGAGCAGGGAAAGACAACGTAATGAAAGGCTCATGGGTCGATAAGGAGCGATCATTCACCAGTTACTGTCACAGGAAGAACAGTCTAGACCTGGGGATTAAATTAATTTAATTTACTGCAAATCAAATCAGAGTAGAAGAGTGAGAAGTAAAACTAAATCTTAGGACACCTTTCCCTTACCCCTCCCTTCTTCCCAGGTTCAACTTCACTCCCAAGTTCTCTAACTGGCCAGCACTGGGTCCATCTTGTAGCCGCTGGCATTGGCTCTGTCAGACATGGGGAAGCTTCTGGCAGCTTCTCACAAAAACAACCCTGGTAGCCTCTCAGCTACCAAAACCTTGTCCTGCAGACCCCACACATGCTGAGAGGCGNGGGAGGGGAATACGGCTTTGCAGGGAATACCACCTCGTTCTTCAGTCAGTGTACAACACATAATTATGGTGGCCTTAAGTCTCTCTTTGCAGAGTAGACATTATTCCAAGATTCCTGAACTGCCTAAAAATCAATCCAATATTAATACTCTTTAATGCCACAAGCAAAAAGCTACTGGATGGCAGACTGAAGGGCATATCCTAAAAGGGATTTAGGTGCTTTATTTACTATGGAAATCTAGGCAAAAGGCCAGAGTTTTCTCTGGCCTCCCCCACATAATATGTTCTCTTAGCAGAACATGTGCTTTTTCTCCAACATTGATGCATAATTTATTTACAGTGTGCACCTTTTGCAACTGCAATGCTGTCCCTGGAGATTAAGTGGAACAATTCCCACAGAATCCTAAAGCACGGGCCACACTATAGCTTAACTTTCAGAAAAGCAAAAAGTTTTCTAGTAGCAGCAGCAAAAGAAGAAAAGCAGAAGTGAAATATCCTTTTTCCTGGCACATCGAATATTTGAATGAAACCTTGAACAATGAAGGGAAATCATTCTGGTCCTCCTAGAGACTGTTGAAACGATATCAAGCTTTATCAGAGCAATGGCTGGAGCAGCTCCAGAGCAGATCAAGCTGGCCTCAGCAGGGATTCCAGCTGTTAGCAGTCAGTACTTTTGGATTCATTTAAAGCAAACAAGAAACAGGAGATGAGATGCGTGACCCAGACTTAATTTAGGTAATTTGTGAACACTGGTATTTGCCAGTTCAGTAGCACGGTCTTGCTACAAAAACCAGAGGCTAGATTAACAGTAATCAAACCATTTACCAGGTGTGCATGTGGAGTGTTAGTAAAAAATGTTCCCTACACTTCTGGCTATTGTGCCCAGAAGGGCACACTCGATTTTTGGAAGCAACTCCTCTCTTCATTAACAACTCCAAACCTAAACTAATCAAACTAACTATAGCAGGCAGTAATGAGCGTGAATGTACCTAACTTTTTCAATACAAACTATTATTATGGCCCTTGGTTGGCTTAACTTCCCAGAGTAACCACTCAGAAAATTTGTCCAACACTCCCCTTTTCTAAGTTAAAAAAGAAGAGTTAAGTCTTACACAACAGCTGAATAATTAAAAACGGATATCCAGATGCATGCCTTGGGAGCCACACATATAACACCACCATATGAAGACCAATGCTCCAGTAGTCTAGTCAACAGTCATAAATTAAACCCTACAAAACTTGGAAAATGAAAAGCAAATCATCAAGACCAAAGCTTCTGCCCTGTTATCTTCAGGGATGTTAGCTTTCCCAAGAGGGTGCAAATCAACAAGTTAAACAAGCAGCAATTACAGGCTTTAGTAAGGACCCAGGAATCATCAGTAAATTCCACATTGCACAGAAGCTCGCAAAAGTAAGTTATCTATCATTCGGTCTAAGTATTACACTCAAGTCAGCCAGGGAAATTTCCAAGTCAAACTGTAAGACGCTAGCAAAGTTTGAAGGCAGATAAAAAACAACTGTCTGTTGAGAGGATTTTTCCCTGCTGCACAGTGCTTCTAGCAAGCAGAAAAACAAATTCTCTTAGCTGATGGCCAGGATCATGCTGTGAGACATGATCTACAAAATAAGCAATGCTAGAGCAGCTGATACTTGAAACAGAACACTTTAGAAAATCTCAGATAGAAGATGTTTGTAAGTGGAAATGAACACTGCTTAATAGGAAGCAGTGGTGAGACCAGCTCAGAAGAAGCAGTTCTCTGTGCCCACTAGCACTAAGCCAGGGCCCCAGCACACTCCCAGTGCAGAATGTATAAATGGTATTTTAACCCCATACTAATCTCCTGTGTTTTTCTCTCAGAATTCATACGATCTTTGCAACCAGCAGAGAAAATCCTGACCTGAGCAACTCAATCCTGCCAACACCATCCACCCTTAAAGATTAAGCTAAAGGCCCCACAATATGCTTTTCCATTTTCTGTATCAGATTTTTACAGCATATTGATGAACAGCAGCTACTTTTGATCCCTTTTGTAGATAATCTCTGTATACAGCTTGGACATCAAACAGGTAAATTCAGAACTTACATGTAAAGTTAGTTGAAAGGTTCTATATAGGCACAAAGCAATGCTGATCTACAACATCACTATGATGTTTGTCTAGAAAACCATTATTAATAAGATTAAGGTATTAATAAGAATTAGCAGTGTAGCCACTGCAGCTTTCACATATACTTTTATTTGGCTGCACACTTCCCAAATTTCAGCCCAATATGTGCTCCTCAGTTCTTATATTGAGGGCAAACAAAAATCACTTTTGACAAGGCCTCTAGGAAATGAGAACTACCAGGGTTCTCTTGATTGTCTTAGTTTTGAAGGTATATTGTGTTCAACCTGATTCTAGTTCATAGATGTGAGCGGTCTTTGTATCTGGAAAGGGAAAGGCACCCAGCATGCTCTACATTAAAAGAACATGAGTAATCTGACATTTCATGATCAAAGGCAAGAGATTCTCAGTTGAGGCTCGACTGATAACACAAATGCTATGGGGTGTTTCTTAAGAAATTTCTTATTGCACCCAATTGCACCCAAGTGTTTTTCTGCTGCATAGCTTATAATGGTTAAGAATAAAATACTCATGAACATTATTAAATATTAGTTTGTTTGAATTTATGACAGTTAAAATATTCAACTGCTGTACTGAAGCATGAACTGGGAACATGGTCTAACGTAATACTCTATAGAAATGGGAAGGAACAGACGGAAGAAAACTGTTGAAACACCAGCAAATCAGAGACATGATCTTAGTGCCTGTTGGAAAGGGAATCACCAGTTCCAAGAGGGAGGAAAATTCTGCTCACTTCAGTCAAGCAACACATGAAAAGGCCTTCAGTGGCAGTACTGCATGAGAAACTGTCCCTCGTTTCCTCACTGTAACTTGGTTATCAAGCTTCAATCAAACTATTACTTGTAACAGTTTAAAAAAATATCCATGGATAGCATTTTCACCAGGTGGTTGGTACTTGCTTTTCCTTGCTTACATGTTGATCATCAGATTCAGATCTTCCATGAGATGAAACCTCATCTCTCCTTTTTTATTTTATTTAGGCTTTTGCATGCACCATAGTTTGCTTGTTGTTTGCAGGTACACAAAAGCACTTTTAAAAAGAATTTTTTGAGGAACAGCACGAGGGTGGGAATTGTGGGAAAGACTATTCTCTCATCTGCAGGAAAAAGATTGAGACACTGGTTTATTTTTGCTTACTAAACAAAAGTCTATTATTACCTGATAATACTCTGTGAATATTAGATGGAAAACTGTTCCAGCTTGTTAAATTTCTTATAAAAACTAAGGGTAGAAACAAAGAGCTACCGCATGAAAGCTCTGTTCATGGATTATCTCCATGCCACACAGCTGTTGATGACTGGCATGTTATCTAGCTGTAGCTCAAGGAGCCCCTAATAAGCTCTCAAATCTTATGGAATGTGTCTGTAAGGAAGCTAGACCACAGACTGATGCTGCTTTAAAAATGAGCTCCCTGCTAAATGAATCTGTGATGGGGTTTAGGAAGCTTTCCTAATGATTGGCAACAAAATTTCGTTTTTCATAGCCTATTAATATGAAGGACTGTTTCTGCCTGTGACTACTTTTTGTATTTTTAACAGAACACACGCTTAGAAATAAATCTGGATGCCCTTCAAGCTGGCTGCCAGAGCAGTACCTCTGTGAAATAGGAAGGCAGGAAACAGCCGTGCCTCGTGTAGGCAGCAGCCATCTGCAACTGTCAAGAGAACAGGGAGCATTTGCGGAACAGACTTTGGAGACAGCAGTGAGTTCTGCTGAGCTGTCCCCATTGCTGGATACTTCCTAGGATCCTACAGGATCCTAGAGTCAAGGGGCAATTCAGAAACACTGAAAGGATCTGACCACGGAAGAAGTTCTCCAGGTTTCCAAGGGCAAAAGAGTCCCAGGCATTATGCTACCACTGTATACTCTCTACGTTGCTCTAATTTTTTTAAAAATCCAAGTAAACACTGCTTTCAGACCACTACCCAAATTCTCTGTATTCAGCCTCCGGGCACAGCAAGGAGATACCAGAACACTCAAAGTTAAGGAAACAAATCTGAAACTGCCACAGGATCACAACTGTCCTTGCAGTGAGCATCTCTGCCTGTTGTAATAATTAAAAGAATTAACCTCCTTTCTTGTATGCTTAATTAATCTACATATTTCTGTGCACATGTCAATTAACACTTTTCTCCAGTACTTCAAGCGCTTCTTTCATCTTCCGCAAATGCAAAAATCAGGCAAGATTTTTATTTTACATCCTCCTCTGACCTAAACCTAGGTTTTGGTCTGAGTCGTTACTGGGTCGTTGAACCTTGCACGCACACAGCGGCCACACCGCTCCAGAAGCGATTAGCGTGCTGCGAAGAGCAGGCATACCATCACGGCAGGACCTGAAATTTAAAAGGCTATTGCCAGTGAATTAGTTCAGTCAAGGATATTCAGATTAAGTCTCCAATTAGCAGCTGTAAACATGCGCAGTGCATCGATGTATCAATAAAGGCTGTTCAGTTTAGAGACCGCCCGCCCCTGCGCCTCGGAGCCCTGGCTCGGGGCCAGCGAGATGATGGCTTAACGACAGTGCTACGTGCGGAGCGTGAGGCGATCGGCGATCAAATGCAAACTTTCCTCCAGAGTGCACTTCAGAGAGGCTGCGGAGGGAAGAGGGGAAACCCACACAGGCAGCGAGCACACAGGCGCTCAAGGCACTTCTCGGCTCTCGTTCTCACTGGGCTGTCCCTCCCTCCTGTGCTGCAAACACAGGCACAGAGGCTTATCTCCAACACTTAAAAAAAAAAAAAAAAACGTCTAATCACATTTAGGATTATTTTTGCCTTTTGCTGAAGCCCTCTTTCATCACCCAGAAAACTTCGGTCCTCTCCTCTCCCCAAAGAACCAAACCTGGCCAAGCTGCACTAATGAGAAAGCATCCCAGGCAATTGATGCAGATGGAGAAAGCATCCCCTTGTAATGAGCCCTGGGGGACATCGTGACAAGCACCACCCCCGCAGAAAGGCAAATTCATAAATAAGTGCAAGCTCATTAAGGAAATCTGTAAGGACTGTCCCTGTTATGTTCAGTTTCTCAGCTGGGAATAAAAGCCTGGTAACCAACACAGACATCCTCTGAGGAACATTTCTCATCTGTGGGGTAGAAAGATAATCTCACAGTTCCTGAAATATTCCAGCCTTTCATTCTTCATCAGCACATCAGGCCTCTTCAGTTCTGCTACTAGAGGATTACACCACCTTTTTTTTTGTTTCCAGCATTTAAAGAACTGCATATTCTGATGCTCTCATGGCTGCACTAATAAAGGTCAGGAAAGAGAGCCAAACAGGCAAACTTTTGCTGCTGTTGGAGCTGCCTAAGCTGCCAACATCCTTTTCTTACTATTACCCATTTATTTTTAGCCTGTGGGCTCAGGGCAAGTGAGCAACAGTGCTCACAAGTCTTTTATCAGCTCACATTCGGAATGCAGCAAATCAAACACTTCCCAGGAGCTCACCGGGGGCAGGCAGCCCTGGACATCCTGGCGGGCAGAGGTGATGAGCCACCACCTTGAAGCGGGTGTGCCAAGGGGTCAGGAGGCCCCAGCTGCCAAGAACAATCCTTCCATGAGGGCACCACCCAGGATCCCTCTTGTGACCCCACACAATCCCACCGCACCAGAGCCAGCACCACACTGGGGGAGATGTTTTCCTTTGCCCCCTTGGGCTCCGTGAAAAACACCCTCCACTGCCAGAGAGGAATGCAGGGTTCAGAGAAGCACCAGCACACTTGACAGGTACCCCAAATATGGCTCAAGGGTCCTCCCTGTCAGAGCCATCTGGGCTTCTAAGGCTGCTAAGACATCACTGCGCTGCATAAACAGAGATCAACGTTCTTAAGTGCTTGTTATCACAGCAGTAACACCAAATTAATGCTAATTGATGACACCAGTTATCTCCTGTGTTAATGTTGGAAGGAAGCCTTCTCACTCACAACCCACACATCTTTTGCTCACCCATACCTTTACAGAGGATCTTGCCCAGATAACAGTATCCTGATTTTGAATGAATATTCAAGGATGAAACCCGTTAAAATTATCTTTAAGAAATTACCATCAGAAATAATTTCTTCTATAACCTGTAGTCTTTTCCTCTGAGGCTTTGCCTGCACACAAAGTTGTAGTGCTCTGTCTACACGTGCACTTTACAACAATGCAATCTCTCAGTTAAAGCAGACACGTGTGTATTCAGTTACACACCATCCTACTGTGCAGGAAGAGAAACAAGATATTCAGATTGAAGGGAAATTTGTAATAATAAAATCGTACACCTGTTCTAAGGCTAGGCAATAAAATGTATTGGTAAAAAAACCAAATAAATCTTCCAAAGTGTTTTAGCACCTTCCCTCTCTTACCATGTACACAGCTGGTATTTGCACTAGTAAGGTGTGTGTGGACAGACACTCAGCAACTCTGAGGAAAGCAAGCATGCACAGACAGACATGAACACAAGACAAATCGACTGCCAGCCTTGCATCTGCATGTCATAAAGATATTCACAGAAGCTCTCAACTCCTGAACAAGGAAGCCTGCACCTTAACCCAGCCACGGACAACATTAGATTCTGGATTTTAACATTGGCTGCTGAATTCCCACTTCCCTTTTTCCACTGGTCAAGTGTCTCACATGGATTTATGCTGCCACCACCTGACAGAATAGACCAACCTAAAGGCCAGCTGTGCTGTGGCCACTGACACAGGCTTCGACTCCCTGCTGGGGGAGTGGCCCTGCACAGAGACACAGCCTGACAGGTTTCAGCCTGTTCACATCCGCTGCTCTGCTGCAGTCCCCTCTGGAGCCTTACCCAGTCATTCCCACCACCACAACTCACTGAAGCAGCAGCCCTTAGGAGATTTCTCAAGGCCCAGTTCAGGACTGAACCTTACAGCAATAATGTTCTATGGCATCTAAGGTAGTTTTCACAGGAAGCACTGCAACTGTTGAGCAAGGGAGCCTGTCTCTCTGGTGTGAATTCAGGAGGTTTCCTGAGGATGCAGAAAGCCTGGAGTGTTCTTTCTGGCTCACTTCCCTCCTTTTTCCTCTTCCTCTCCATAATCTTTCTTCTGGCAGCCAATGTGACAAGAGCAGTCTGTGCTCAGAGCCACCACAGGGGAAGCCAAGGCTGAGCCAAGCTGGAGGCTGGAACAGAGGCTGCTCTCCCAGGATGACAGCTAGCTGGGCAGCCAGAGGACACAGCCCTCATCCCTGTCTCTTACCTGGGATGGAGATGAGAGTTAGTGACTGCAGAGGCATGACAGGCTGTCATAAGGGCAGGGGTAAGAACCCCCACCTGGTGTGGGTCCTGCAGCTGGCTTTGCTAGAGATATGGGGTACAAATGCATCTCTGGTGGGAAGCACAGAGGGGGAAGGCAGGACAGATACTCAAGGGGGAGGCAGAGCTATAGGGTTACATATGCCCATTTTGGTGTGGGGGCCAAGTAGGTACTACGTCTGCCCATAGCTATGGTCACCCTTGGCACAACCAGTGCCTTTCCTAACTGCAGCCAAAACATTGTACTAATACAGCTTATAACTAGCAGCAGTAGCTTCTACAGATGGTAAGTAGTGAAACATGCTTTTAACCAAGTGCCAGCAAAGGAAAAAAAAATGTATTTGTTTCAGTTGCAGACATCCAAGTGTAAAGAAACAAACAAAAACACCACATCAACTACATTTTTACTCTTGCCAAGAAATTATCAGTGCAAATGTGAAACTGCACTGAGCCTTTAAGTCACCAGTTAAACATCAAGTTATGCACTCAAGTATCTTGGTAAAATGCACAGCTTCAACACTTCAGTGTTTGACCACCATGAAATGTTGATTCACACCAAATTTGGCAATGAGGCCCAGCGTTCACAAATCCACTCACTGCTCCTTCATAAAGAGGAAGCCTGTAAAACAGTTAACCAGGCAGTGACCCTTCCTGTTGGCCTTCTTCAGAGACACCATGCACGTGCTCCATACAGCAAATGACAGAGGGTAAGTTAATTGACATAGGTGGAAACATTGGTGAAGATTGTCGAGCAAAGTTATCCCACATTCTGGGATGTTTGTGCAGATCTACTTGTATGACATGGCTTTTATGTCTTAACAGCAGGCCATGGTACAGTATTTTTTTGTGGAGCTTCTCCTTTTTCCACTTTTTAAACCACTTATACCAGATGTCCAGTGGGAAATCAGAGGGGAAGGTGCAGTTAACACCTACTCAGCAACAAGCCAACACCCTAGGAACTGTTAAAAACCCAGGAACAGGCAAGTTGAAGACTAATTGACACTTCCCGCCTCCCACCACTTCTTTCTCAAATTCTCCTGGTTCTGCTCTACTTTTTCAACCCACATGGTCCAGTGAAGGACTGTGCAAGATGCTTTCTTCACTCCCGGGAGTCTCAAGGCAGTCAGGAAGCTCCATGACGATCTCCACCACCACAAACCACCACGTTTCTCACACCCCAGGCTTTTTCCATTCCATGTGGCTTTCCCCACCACGTGCTGCCTATCCCTCTGCATGTATTACTGCAGTTAAGTGCTACTGTTAATGGTATTAAGACAAGTTTGCCTTAAGACAGTCAGTTGCAAAGGTCAGATAAAAATCCTAACTACTATCTATTTCATCAAGTGAGGCTCCTCACTGCCTCTCAAGAGACCACATAAAAGATGACCTGCATTTCAAATGTAAGAAAAAAAATTATTCAGAAGACCAGGGATGGCACAAGATACACAATTTTCCTGAAGCTTTATAAAGATATTCTAGCATAGTCTAAGCCAAGCACCAGAAGATGTGCTTCAGGTCCCATTGATCTGAGAGAGCCTTTAAGAAAAAGTAGTTAAGTGAACTGCTGAACTTGAGCCAAAATTGTAAAAACATTTGTCTTATCACTTTGTATAAAAAATTACAGTGTAAGAACACATAAGCAATGATTAATTATATTATGACTTACAGACAGGAAAAATGCAGACATGTATCTTGTTTGGATTTTCAGGTCCAGAAAGCACAGAAAACAGACTATTTATTTTGACCAAAGGATTCACATGAACCAGACAGATACAAGACTCAAAATGGGTATTTTTTTTTTTTTTTTTTGCTATAAAGTAGGATGCAATTTCCTGATGTTTGGCAAAAGACATGGCCACTCTTCCATTTCCAACTGCGAAGCTTTGGACAAACTGTGCTGCTTCCAGTCAATGAAGAGAGTGCTATGCTGCAATCCTGTCATTTAAATTACTCATTTTTATCTGGGTGGCTACACATGAACATTTAGTAAGCCTCCATGGAACCACTACAGTCAGCAAAAATCTTTTGCATTACTTTATTTGCAAAAAATCAGAGCAACAAGTAGGTTGTTTAATCAACTGCTTCCTACTAAGTGCTTTGCATGTTGGCACTAAGTTTATTCACCTACTAATCTTATCAAAGCACAATGTCAAGAGAAAAATTACTGTATGGGAAAAAGCTTCTTTCTGTCACTGAAAGATAATAGATGCATATGTGTGAGTGATGGAGGGGAAACAGAGCTTACAGCTCTCTCCAAATCATTCATAGGAATGATCATGAGTGGTATGCCAATGGGAGGACATGCATGTGAACAGTTTAAACAGTAGGAGATAGATGATTTACTTGGCATGAGCCTCCTTCATGATCTTACTTCACCTCACTGATTAAACAGAGAGACCTTCTTGCTTTTCTGACCAACTCTGTACTCCCTTCTCAAAGCAATAGAATGTCTGTTATGTGGTGTTATGCATCAGCCAAAATCTTCTGTCAAGCCCCACCAAGTTCTGTACTACAGTATCAGTTAGTCACCCTGGAGCCCACTACAGCAGCCATCAGGTACCAGAAGCATTTTCCAAAACACCTCTTCCCAAGAGCTCCTCAACTAATAAACCTTACCAATAAAGGCTTTTCACAGAAGCTTAGAGACATGTTGTTGGCAGCTTTCTAACAATGTTGTTTCAGTCTTCAGCTTTGTGACAGAAGGATTACAGTCATGACAAATCTGACCCAGGGATTTAAATTACATCCTCCTTTTCCATAGATGTAAAACCACTAACACTTATTCCTAGGCTTCCCTTCCTAACTTCCTCATTCTCTTAAGCCATCCAGTGCAAGATGGGTGAGTGGGGTCTATGGGACCTGCTGGTGCCAATGGGAAAATGTAATCCAATTGCAAGAGGAACAGAAAAAAATGAATACAAAGAAACAAAAAAGACAAAAGTATCTGGTCTTAGTAAGAATCATCTTGAAATATTTGATAAAACTATTGATCTCTTCTAAATGTATCAAGTTTGTTCAGGAAATATCAAAAAATGCATTCATGCTTGGATCATGAGAGGTTTTATCTCCCTCTCTCATCCCTTCCACACACTTCAGGAAGGACTTGCAGTACTGTTGAACACCAGCACCTCAGGAAAAAAAACATAAAAAAAAATCATCTGTGCAATATGGAAGAGGATGAAGAAGACACTTCCATGCAATAAATCAAGCAAATTTCTCAGGAAGCAACATGCAGGATAAGTCTGTATTACATTGAGCCACCATCCAGATAAATTGGAAGTCAAAGAAAGAAGAGGTTACTGTGAAATCAAATAGACACTGGGATTAACACAGCTGGAATCCTTAATGCTAACAGGCCACTTTTACTGTGTACCTCCTGTACTGCATCAGTGTTATGAGAATCAATGTCCATTTTAACATATACTGCTATTAGCAATGAACTGTATGTAATGGACTGAATTATTCATTAACAATTACCTTGGGAAAAGGTGTACAAATATTAATAGCAATGAGCATTATGAAGAAATTATTTGCAGAAAGGGTGATTAGATATTGGAATGGGCTGCCTAGGGAGGTGGTGGAGTCACCATCCCTGGAGGTGACTGGATGTGGCACTTACTGCCATGGTGTAGTTAACATGGTGGTCAGTCACAGCATGGACTCAATCTCCAAGGTTTTCTCCAAACTATTTGATTCTGTGATTCTATGGCCAGCTCCCAAAACGCAAGCTCAGCAGGACACGGCACTGAACTCTGAATCTTGTAATTTCCCCAGTGGCTTTCCCAATGATAATGCACCTTGTGATGCTGCACACACACCCCTGTGAGTACAAAGAACAAACACTCCCCATACACAGAGGCCTTAATGCCACCTGTATTAGTTACACTGGCATTCAGTGAGCAATAAGTCCTCATATAAAAGCAAACTGAGTGGCACATACTTATTTAGGGCTTGCAAGTGATCAAGCTATTGGCCAGCACACGGCAGTAAGGCAACCTCTGCGAGAGCTGATATGGTACCAGCAAGAACTGCTACCAGAGCAATGAATAAGTTACTGCAGAAAATGCATGACCAACATAGGAGAGATTGTGGAAAACTTCACTGGTTTGCCACCACTGTGTAACACCAGAGTCTAGCAAGACTCATGAAGAACTGCTGGACTGCAAAACTACAGACAACAAAAAAAAATTGCCCTGATGCCACAAACCCACACACAAACTCAGGATAAACAGACCATTCATATCTTTACATTGCCTGAGAGCACTGACATTTCCCTTCACTTACAGGATTAACCACCTTCTGCCTTTCTCTGGAACTATGGCTGTAAAGCACGTGGACAAGCTCTTGGCACAGTGTGATGAAGATCACTGGGTGGATACAGATGTCTCTGCCAAGAGGGGGAAAGGAGGACCAAGAGAAGCCACCTGGCTGCCAAGGGCTCTGGTTTAACACACTGAAGGCAGCATGTTTTTGCCACTGCCTACCATGAAACAAGTTTGCCAGTGTATTAAAGTCAGGTTTTTAAGAGAGATGATACACAACAGCTACTGAATTCAAGCTGCTTGCAACTTCAAACACCATTCCCTAGAGGCTTCCCATACTTCAGAACCCACTTACACATATGTGCATCACTGTCTGTAAAATATTGATCCATTTCTCCAATATCCTGAACCTGCTGAAAGAAGAATTTATCCAAAAGATTCTCCAAGTGCCTCTTTCAGAGTAGTTCATTTGAAAGTTTCAAAAGTCATTAAGAATAATTTGATAAAGAATAAAAACAAGTGTTATGTCCCAGTTTATACTCATCTGATTGTCAAGAAAAAAATTATACATTCCTGTGTATAATTAACCAGGCTAACTAATCTTGCTTGGCAAACACGGATATAAACATCAGCTTTGACACTGAGCCAAAGCAACCACACTAGGATCTGTGCCAATGCTGAATACTTCAGTCTCATATCATAAAACGACTTGTCTATTGTATTTACAGTTCCAGTGGCTCTGGACTCTGCCAGCAGCTGGCCAGAAGAACAGATTTGAACTTACACATTATGCCAGAACATGTACATTTGATTAGAACAAAGAAATTATGTATATTTCTTCTGGATGGTGGTATTCATCAGACCTCCCATTGTAAACGAATTGTAAGGCATTTTGCTATCCAAGTATCAAAAATACTTTGTAACATACAATAAACCAGTATACCTCAAGAGGCAATACTGCTCTTCAGCCTACTATAGCTGTAGTTTTCTGTTATCCCACTCTTCAAATCACTACCTCAAGTCAGAAAATTCACTGTGTTTTAATTGCAAAGGATAGAATTTGAATGTTACTTTTCTTTCTTCACATATAAATGCAAAAATACCTTAATTCATTGCCTGAGTTATGAGGAACTTTGTAAAACTACTCCTGTGACATCTCATCTATTTCTTCAATCCACAGGAATAGAAATCTTGGTAACAACCTGCTAGGCAGACCATATTTCAAAACCACCCTAGGAACACTCCCATCACGTGAGAGGCAGAAGAACCCACTCTGGTGTCCAGAAAACACTCACTAGCTATGAACTGCCTCCACAAAAGACCTACTTCTCCTGTGACCATTAGAGGGGGTCCACCAGGGTGGATGAGCAGTGTGGTGTTATGGCAACGAGCAGAGGAAGCAAGTTTTTGAGAAGGTTCACATCCCAACAGGGACTTCTAAATTAACTAATCTCACATCGAAAACTTTTTTGTTTTTAACTTCTGGCCATACACTTGACCCTGAATGCAAGCAGTTCTGTTCTGAGCTGAAAACATCAGTCACAGGCTTTCTTCAACACAGAGCAGATCTTAAGATTAAGAATTCTTGCTTTATTTTCTAACCAGCAGGACACAGTGGTGTCCAGAAGGTACAAGATGGGCTCAAGGTCCCCAGTGGCACCCCTGACACGGATTTCAGCCCTTGGTGGTACCCAAGAGGGTATCTGTGACTCAGAGCAGGATGTGTTGCTCTCACGACGAGGTGCAGAGTCCGCTCAGAGTGCAGCCACACCAGTTCAAAGTACCTTCCACCCCTCGCCGTGAGGACCAACGCAGCCGCTGGCAGCACGTCAAGCGCTGACTCAGCTGAGGTGGCCCAGGGCAGCAGGCACTGATAGCATTGCTCTGGGACCCTGCCCAGTCACAGGGAGAGCTGAGCTGCCCTTCTCCAGCAGAGGCAAAATGAGAAAAGGGGAATACCACAGCCTCTTAGCAGCAGATGAATTGCCCCCTGAAAACACAACTTTAATATTTCCACACACCAGCCAGCCAACCTCGTTCCTGCCATACTCTGTCCCCTGCCTCCTCACATCAGAGACTTACAAGATCCTCCAGGCTCCACAGTCTTAAAAAAAACAAAAAAAACAAACAAACAAAAAAAAAAACACTCCAAAGACACTCAACCCACCACCAAAACATTTCTCAAGTCTTGAAGAAGAAATTTATAGTGCAGTGTTTTCCTACAGGGCACCCCCTCCAGCCCCTGCAAATGCCAGTTAGCCCCCAAGAAGGAACTTTGGGACCTGGGGAGTCAAAGCTGCAGCACATCACCCTTTCACCTGCAGTCCCTGATCCAGAGGGCACTCTGGGTGACTGGCCTCACAGACCAAGCTGCAGCTTTGCTTCTGACCCCAAACGCTCATCAGCTTTTCTCTGCCAAGTAAAGCTCCAGCAGAGTAGTGACAGGTCCTCAAAAACACAGTGACTTCTATCCTCAGGCCAGAACATCCCTCTGCACAAGGACATCAATCTTCTCACTCTGAGGAGAAGACTGAACTTGGGTCAATTATGCCTCAGTGATGTCCTTAGCCATTTACCTACTAGAAAAGGGGAACTTTTCATCGTATTATCTTACTAGAAAATGAAGACTAGTTGATAAGAATGCAAAAGCCAATAAGCAGTGCATTGGGTACGTCAACCTTTAACCATGTTTCCATCATATAACCAGCTAGCATTTTAAAATATTACTTACACCAAAGATAGATTTTTATCACTGGTCTACAAGCTTACATTTCAAGATCAGCCCTCAAATATCAACCAGTAGCTGCTATGAATATCCAGCACCCTTGAAAATTTCTGTTCATTCTCTGATGCAATCTTAACTTTCTTGAAATGCTCTTGAAATTAATTTGGAAACAGCGCAATCCTAACTGACTTGTTTCCCTCATTTAGCTGAAAGGAAAATTTCCTTTATTGGACAAAAGTTGTTAATGTCTTATTATGTTTGTGTAGCTACTAAAATATGAAGCACTTCACACTAAACTGACATAATCTGATGTAAGTTCATTTATTAGGCAAATCTCTCCCCTTCTTCCAACACTTGACTGAAGACTAAAGTCATACTACTTATTTAAAGTACAAGCTTTTAAATAATGATGGGCTGATATGACATAAGTACATTTTCATGACACATGGAGTTACCATGTACCTTAAGGCTTACATTTTAAACAAATTGTTCTGAACTCCTAGTTCCAACTAATACCTGTATTCCAAAACAATAAGTTACAATAGCACATGTCCCACAAAGAAGTTCTGGTCCAGTTGCCCATGAACACCCCATATCCCTACAAATGCTAAGCTATGAAAGTTTTGTGGGTATTCATTCACATGTACAATCTGTCAGAATAAAAATTCGCTGAATTTAAATTTGGTATTTGTGTGTATGAATTCATAAGACTTGGATGATAAGCAGAATGGGAAGGTTTAATGGTGGAAGAGAAATGTCTTAAACCGACGTGGGAACCTGCATGCACTGTGCAGGCAGTTGTTAGTCACAGGAATAATCTTCCTGCTGAAGGCGTCCCACATCTCAGTTACAGACAGCAGCTGCTATTCCAGGGCCTCACATACACATGGTACTTATTATTGCAACGAGGGGATTGGTTACTATTAACGTCTGATGAAAATTTTTCAGCATTTAGTTTTACAAACAATATTGAGGTATCGAGTCTCTTTCAGTCCTGGACTGTTGTGTAGCACTTCCCTGTGCTGCCTGGAGTCTGACAACTTTCACATCAAAGCACTAGAACCAGAAGTCTGTCTTTATAGCAAATAGCTTGCTGCCTATTTATATAGCAAGTTCTGTTCTGTTTGTTATTACTATTTGTACAATAATGTCTTCAAGAACACCAAAACTGTTTTAAAATCATCTCTACAACCCAAAGTCACTGCCCAAAAGACCCTTCTTCACAGCCAGCGAGAACAGCCTTCATTCATCCAGCCGATTTGTTTTCAAACACCTTGTAAAAATGCTGGACAGCCTTCTTTCACTCCAATCCAATTTTTAAGTAACACCCCCCAACATTCACTGTTACACACACCACTGCACTCCCCATACAACCTCTTAGCCAGAAATGCACTTCCAGTAGTAAACAGGTACACAGAAGTCACCCAGAGAAAGGATGAGGATGACCTTAAAGGTGTGCCAAGGCAGGGTGGTTATTTATACCTCCTAATACCAGGGTCTCACCAGGAATAAGTGAAATCCAATCTACCCACATTTTAAAACATATTTACCCAAGCTTTAACTGAATTGATGATCAGTAATTCAGTGAAGCTAAGCACAACGAACAATGTTTCAACATTATTCCCACTACTGTGTGTAAACGTGTGGGAGCGCATGCACAGGTTTCAGTGTGTTCCCAAGCAACTAGTAAACATCACTGTACTTTTTTCTTAATTTTTCAGGGGGGAAATAACAGTACCATTCACACACGCCCTTAGTCCAGCGCAAGTTACTATCAAGAGAAATGCCTAATTTCTTGCTATTGTAAAGTTTTTCGAAGTTCCATTGGTTTTCTTTCTGGCATATCTCTAAAAGCAGCGGACCTTTTGAAAATGTACTATGTGAAGTCAGAAATAAAGGAATAAGGATGTTTTCAGCATTCAGGACAACAAAGTAAATTTAATTCCAAGCTAGTTCGCTTTGCCATAGCAAAACAGACAAGGAAAGAAAAGACCAGTTATCCCCAAACTAATGGCATTGCAAGAGCAAACAAACTTCTGGGAAAGAAACTAGTAATACAACTGTCCTCTCCGTTTTTGAGAAAGCCTAGAAAAAAACAACTTTTCTCTTTAAAACAAAAGTTTGCTGTGCTCAAACTTAACACGTTTTCTGTGCATACTCAATACAGAAAAGATAACCTCTTCAGCTGTAGAATGGCGACAAGAATTGGAACCTCGGAACTCTCTAGGATAATACTACTACATGGGCGAAAACATACAAATAATCGGATCAGAGCCGGGTGCGTTCGCAGGGCGGGTGTGGAGAGCTAACTCCCCCCCGAAACGTAGCCAAGATGAGATGTTTTTGGTGGGATACGGCCCGCACTGGTCCACCCTGTCCGCACCTGGGGAGAGCCAAGCAGAAGCGGCGAGCAGCCGGCTGCAGCCCCACCGCGAGAAGCGAGGAGCCGCCTTCGCTCCCGGGACGGCTGCGAAGAGATGGCCGGTGTCACACGGGGAAAAAGGGGCTGGACGGGGTGCGGCAGCCGAAGAGCCCGGCGGAAACGCAGCAAGGGGATCCGCGAGGAGCGTCCCCGGAGCGCCGCGGGCTCCGGCGGGGCGAAAGACCCACACTGGGCGGCNAGCCGATGTCGTGCAAGCAGGGCACGACGTACTCCAGGGCGATTCTCTCCAGGTCCAGCCTCATCATATGCCCCAGCGGCATGGCGCAGCGGGGACGGGCGCGCCGCTGCTCTGGCGGCACCCGCGCTGGGAGGCGATGCCCGTCGGGCTGCCGTCCGCTCCAG